>APFE031228105.1:67816-101333 GCA_000404065.3 Pinus taeda
TCATAAATGTCCATAAACCAAAGGCTCCTAAGTCCCTAAAAGTGTTGCTTCACTCCCTAAAGGAACAAGGTCAGATGATTACATCATCTCCCAGAAGTTCTCCACAGAAAACTGCTCAAAACTGGTCAAAACTGGACCATACAGAATGCCCAGTGCAGAGGGTGTGATGCATATCACCTACTCAATGTAAAGGGTGCGATGCATATTGGAAAGCCCTTCTATAGGGTGCCATGGGCGAGAATGGACAAATGGCAGAGACAATTTGTGAGGTGGAGGATCATAGAATCTTCCAGAAACTTCTCCTCTGACACTTTCCTCTCTGAATTCGCCCAGGGATGAGTAAGAGATCATCAATCTCTAAGTGGAATCAAGAACTATCAGAGAGAGGACACTAATCAAAAACCCAGAAGCTGACTCACCCCCCTACAATCATCTATATATGGATCCCTCATCACAAAGATCAAAAGGCTGGAATCTTGTATCTTGTAAGGAAGTGTTGTTCGTTTCCTGGTGCAACATCATAGTGTTGGGTGATCTAAGCTTTACATGAGGTGAAGAAGGGCTTTCTTGATGGAGGATGATGCTGGGTCAGAACAATTCGTTGTAATCCTCTTTGTTATTCTTGATATTAATAAAGCTATTCAACTTTTCCTCCACATTCTTGTATGTTTGATGATATATGCATTTGTGTGGCCAATACATATCTGGTCTTGTATTGCTTATGTTTGTAGATCTATGTTCTTCGATAGTATTATGCTGCTTTGATTCCATAGGTTCTCTTTGAAGTTGTGTAGACAAAGAAGAAGTGGCAAAGATCTATCAGAAAGGAGAGGAACCAAGTGCAAGAATGAGGTTGGTGTCCTTTGTTCCCCTCTTACCTACTTCTCATAAAAGAAAGAAAAATTAGTTTTAACTTGTTTGTTTCTAAGATAGCTGCCAGTCTTAGTGGGATTAACAGCTCCAAGTGGACACTATTCCCGATAACACTAAGTAGGCAACTACTGCTTTGGCCACGTGCTTAAGAGTGTGAACCTAGTCTCATGGCATGCCAACCACATGACGCTGCATATCTATAGGGAGATCCTTTATGGCATCCAGCGGTACTCGGTGAGTTAGTCTCACCAAGTGCTACTAAACTATGTGTAGAAGTCGCTCTGTGTCTACAGCCGCCTCTTTGACCCCTAGGTCATGACGTCCATGCCATGAGAACTCATTTGGTTGCACCAGCCCAATATCTGGAACATGATCATCATATTAGTCATTTGAATCCTATCAAAAGTATTTTTCAAAATTTATTATTATATTTGAAAAATTGCAAAAAATCATAAAATAAAAAACACTTACCTATGTCACCCCATGCTATGGTTGGTGGTAGTACTAGATTGGGATCTCCTCAGAAGTCCAACCCAACATAAGGGTAGTCATATATGGTGATGGTCTACTGCTCCCACCAGAGAAGAAGTCATTGTCAAATGCAGTCTGTGGGACATCCCCACCTCCTAGACATTTCATCAAGTCATCCCACCTGCCCATTCATGGATCTCGTGGGGTGTTGATCGAAACTGGTACTCTAGGATGAAGTGTAGGGACCATCTCAAAGAAGAAAGAGCACAAGATAGTTCCATATCCAAAGTTCTTGTTCTGTCCCTTCTTGATAGAAGTAAGATGGCTTTTCAGGTTTGCAAGAAGAGGAGTGCACCAATCAAAGATGGTGGTGAGGCAGTCTACCGCCAAGCTCATGGCTAGCCATGATGCCTAGTGGAAAGAAGCTGATCTGTTCACTCTAGCTATGGTGAACAGGATTATCCTCAATGATAAACTCTCCACATGCTTGATTGGAATTTGACTTCCAATCTTTTTTGGATGTCCGGGGCAATATATATGTACGTAGTCCTCGATCGAGAGACTGCCTCATGACCTACCCATGGAATGTAGTACCTCTCCCCATCGGGAAAGGCCTGTGATGAAATAAATGTCTTCAACCTCTATATTGAGTGGCATCTCATCAATCATAAACGAGTCATCCTCGATGCTCCAGCAGTGAATGAGCATTTCGAGCAGGCGAGTGTTTGCTTTCATATTTGGCATTTTAAAGAACTTTAGCAAACCACATCCCTGTAAGGCATCCAAAGCATTAGGATCATTCATAACCTCATCATCCACTAAGGTATGCTCTCTTTCTCTCCAAGTGACTCGCATCTTGAAGAAAAACTGAATTTAGACCGTTATCTTTTTTGTTTGAAGTTTTCGTAGCGTATACGTGGGTCCATTTTACACACAATCATGTGTAGGGCCTGCGTATACGTGGGTTTCATATATCCAACCTGCGTATACGCCATGATGAAAATTTTGACAAAAATTCAATGTAAAACTTAAATTAAAAATTCTAAAACTAGTCACAATTGAATGCAAGAAAAGTTTATGGTTTACCTGGTGATTTTGGAAGGATCTGAATGGTTGAATTTGGCATATGGAAAAGTTTGCTCCTTTTGCTCCAATCCTTTGCTCTCAAAATCAAATGGTGAAAATGGTGAGTCCAAAAACTATTTTATAGGCTTTGAAAATACAATTTTTTTTCAAAACTTGATTTTGTTTTGTCTCATGTAACTTTTAACTTGGGAGTTTGGAATGTCGAGAATGGTTTGATTTTCAAGACATTTTGAACAATTTTTTGACAGTTTCGAGACAGTTCCATGACTGCTGACCCGTCATCCCAGGTATCGTTTTTCACTGGCATATTGGTTAGGGAAACCATTTTTCCGTTGCATTATGCATTCCAGCCTCCATTTTTCGATACACTTGCCGTAGGGTTGATCCCATCGTGTTATGGTTTGTAAAGCATCTTCACTCATCGATTTTTAAATCATGACACGGTGGTAGAGACATCCTTTTCATGGGCATCATAGTTAGCACCTCACTGACATTTGTTGCCCATGCCGCTTCGATTTGAGTAGGATCGGGAGTCCTCTATAGTCCCGCCATGAATTTTCAATGAAGACTCATTTCTCTTTGCTTCTTCACTTCATTCTGGCCTTATACCCTAGAGGATCCTTTGTGTTGAGTTGTATTACTGCATTGCATTTTGACCATTTTCACCTTTTAGCCTTGAGCCGGCTTCACCTGGACTCGTGTTTAAGTCAACTTTTGACCATGACGACTGAAAAATCAAACTTGCATGCCCTTGACTTCTGCAACTTGACACACCTTGATCCATGTAAGGAACACACCTTTGAGTGTCTTTGACCAGTTTTCATCTCCCTGCATTGAGCATAGGATTGTTCCAATCCCAGGAACTAGATCATCTATTTCACCGACACTCGTTCTTTACACTGTACTATAGCATTCTTTTATTTTTTTTCCAGCTTAAATAAAAAGAGAAAAAAAATTATATATTCCAAAAAGAGTGGGAATGGGACAATATTTATGTTTATTGGTGGTAGCTAGAGTCAGTCATGTCACCCTTGAACAAAGCACTCAAAACAAAGTCTCCTCTGTTTGGGCGGGATTTAGTTTAACTTAGGTATGCCTTAACCTTGTTATTGAGTCAGTTTTATCTCTTCCAATCATAGGGAGGGTTCGTTTTTGCCTCCTGCATGATGAACTTATACAGAGTCATCATATGCTACCACATAGTCACATTGAGTTGTGCTTTTTTTCAAGGGAAGTTAGCCTGAGTCGGCCTCTCTACGGTGTCTCTTAACTCATTTTTCAGTCGGCCATCCCTGGTTGTCAGTGTCTTGTCTATCATCACATCAGTGATATTCGTCCATTACTTGTGCCAGTTTGGAAAGGTCTCCACTGACTTCTTACTAGCGGGTCTTGTCCTTATTGACGATGACATCTTGCTCTGAGAACAAGCCTAGAGCTAAACCCTGGCCCTATTTTCATTATTGATAGGTCACCTTGTGCTCAGCATCGATCAGTATCATGGGTCTTTGACTGAGTGGTTTCCCTTGTGTTCGACATCAGCCTACACTATCACAAATTGGGATTCATGCAGTACCTTGGTTTCCATTTGACCCTATTGGTGGATACCTTGCCTCTGTGTCAGCTACATGTGATAATTTGCTAGAGGTCCTCTAGGTTTTCATGTCGTTGTTATTTCTCTTATCCTAAGATTCTCTTGATGTGAGTGTTGTAGCTGATCATATCTCATTTCTGAACAGAGGTAAGGTTGATGTGCATGTCATCTACAATTTCTTGAGAAAGATATGTATTTTTTATGTTCTCTTGTTGACTAATGCTTGATGATGAAGGAATGTCCTTAAGGCAGATGTTCTTTGGCTTAGACGTTGTTATTTGCTGATTGATGAAGAATACTGTAGCAACTGATATGAGGTCATGTGGCTACTGAAGGATCAAAAATGCAATCCTCGAGTGCTCATGGTGACTAAATTGTAAATTTGATGCTCTAAATGTGGTCTGACAAGGGATGTGAAGACTGCTACAAAAATGTGTTTCGTCTTGTAGTAGTCACATAGATCCTTTTAGTGTCATAATTTCCTTCAATTTCTGCCTTTAAAAGTATTGATAATTCATGAGTAATTTGTTGGAAAGGATCAGAGCCCTTTTATATGGTAGAAGAGATGGAAGAAGGGGTGAAAAGTGGTGCTTTTTATGGAAAAAGGTGGAAATGAGAGTGGAGAAGAGGTTAAGTGCTATGGAAAATTAATGATGAAGCTATGGTGGACCCCTCTTCTTGTTCCTAGATGAAAAATATAAGATATGAACCATTTTTCTATGTTGATCACAATCTTGTAGCAATTCTGGTCACTCGAGTAGCAATTCTGGAACACTCATGTATTAGAATTGTTTTATCCATATCTATCAAACAATAGATTGGATTGACTTGAAATTTTTTGATCTTGTTTCCATCATCCCTATTCATCTCCCCAAAAAAAATCTTGGCCAACGAATGCACAAATCACAAGAAAAATTAAAAATAGTTGTAGGTGATGGAGGCCAATTTCTTGAAACATGTGCATTGGAATTTGTAGATATTCCTTGAGCATGTTACCATCATCCTTATACATCTACCCATGAAAAATATCAACAAAATGATGCATGTTTGTTTATATATGGTCAAAACAATTTATGCCCTATGTATTTTGTCAATCTTGTAGAAAAATAATGCCTTGTTGTGGCATTTTAGGAAAAGGAAAATGAATGGTAAAGGCTTGGAAATGATGGGTGGATGTTGGAAAAGGATGAGGGTGATGGAATCACATGGCCTTGGTCTTGTTGGATGATTTGGGTAAAGGAGGAGAAAGCCCAAGTTTGACTTCCTTTGACTAGATTTTTGAACAACTTTTTCTTATGGCATTAACTTGTTCTTATTGCTTGCAGAGGTTGGAGAGTACCTGCATTCATCAGAGGTAGATACATAGAGAAAATATTTTTTCTCTTTTTCTTTTTTTCATTTTTTTTCCTAGACATACTAGTTGCCTCAATTAGGTTTTCAACTAGTATGTCTGCCTAGGTGCCTCAAAGAAGGTTTTCACCTAGGATCTTTTATTTTTCTCTTTTTTCTCTTTTTTCCAACCCATTGACCATCTCATGGAGGTTTTCAATTAATGATCCAATCTCAGGAACCTCAAAGGATGTTTTCACCTAAGATTTTATTTTCTTTTCCTCATTTTATTTTTTTTCTTTTATTCCTTTATCCTACCCTACCTGAAAAAAATAAAATAAAAAAATAAATTAAAATTAAATTAAATAAAATTAAAAATAAATAATATATAATAAAAAATAAAATAAATAAATAAAAATAAAATAAATAAATAAATAAAAATAAAATAAAATAAAAATAAATAAATAAATCTCTTTCCAAGTATAGGAATACTTCCAATGGATCCATGTGCATAACAAGATGAAAAATAAACTCGTGTGTAGGCTCGAAACATATGCTTTAACATGTACTTTGATATTAGAGACCAATTGTTTTGAATTTAATGATATCAAGCATTGTTAAAGAAAAGAATGATGCACCATCTTGTTGATTTTCTGGAACCAAACATCAATATAGATTTTATGCCCTTGGTTTTCTTGCTCATCCAGATCATTCTTCATGTCTTCTCTTTCTGTGCCATTCCAATCTTCTATTATTTGTTGATTAGCCCCTTGAACACATAAATGATATGATGATAAGTATTGTAGAAATTCTTCAATCTCATGCTCTAATGGCTTGTCTCCATCAAATATGGTCCATGATTCTTTAGTCTCATTTGAATCTTCTTCTTCAACAATAGGAAGATAATTTCTTCTTTGAAATACTCGTTCTAATCCAAGATGAATTCCATTTGAATCAAGAGGATTTGTTTGAAGATTTTGTATCTCAACATTGTAAGCGGGTTTAGTTACTTTGTTGCTTGGGTTTGGAAATGGTTGTGCAAGTATTTGAGTGGAAGTGGGTATTTGAAATGGTTTTGGTTGATTATGTGGTTGTGGTGGAGGTGAATGGGATGGATAGCATTGAGTTTGTTATGGAGGATATTGAGGGTGTTGAGGGAATTATGGATCTCTTGATTGAGGAGGTTGGTGTTTTTATGGATGAAATAGAGGAATGACATATTGAGGAGGATAAGGCCATGAATATGGATCACCCCATTGGGAAGGATAAGGCCATGGAGACCAACATGAGGTCCTATGTGTATACCAAGGTTGAAATTGTGCATTATAGCATGTATTGAAAGAGGAGGGGTAGTTCATATCTTGTTGATATCAGTTGAAAAAGTACGATTTCTCCATGCCTCCTTATAATTTCTCTACCACACCTTCTTCTTCTACCTACACATGATAAAGTGGGGGGAGAGGGTTTTGTGGTATTGAAGAAAAAAAAAAAAAAAAAAAAATCATATAAAAAAAAACTTGAATGAGAATGCGAATGCAATGAGAGATGCCTAATGCAATTTTTTTATTTTTATAGAAAATATGAATGCAAAGAAGGAAATAATCATTCCAAGAACAAGAGAGTTCTTGATTTGACACCCTCCCCGACAATGATCCCCAATATTGCAATAAGAATGTTGCAACTCCTGAGGCTATCAAAGTAAATTATAAACCCGGGGTTCATACAAACTTAAGAGCGGTCGACACTGTATGTGCAGTAGACACCTTCCTCTTCCTAGTCAAACACCCTTTGATGCAAGTGAAAGAAGGAATGAAAAGACTTCAAATGAACAAAGATCTAGGTAAGCTGCCAATCCTATGTTGCAAAAGGTAAATAACAATAAGAAAATATATTCTACTTCGAAAGTAAATAGCATGAAAGAAATCTATTGTATTTGCAAAAATGTAAATTATAATGAAAACTAATAAAATCTACTATATCTTGCTAGAAAGAAAATGTAATTTAAAGGAGATATATTCTATTTTTTAGGAAAGGAAATTCCTAGAGTACTCTTGCAAAAAGGAAATCACACTTTGCATAAAGCAAATTGTAGAAAAGGAATCTAGACTAATTGCAGAAATCGGCATTCCAGAAGCAAGCAATATAAGAGCTAAATGACGGCCTAACCAAGGATCAACTCAACCAAAGTGGTCTCAGAGCCTTCATCTGCTCTAAATCTACTTCTACCATGAATTTTCAATGAATCTAGGCAAGGAAAATCTCGAAAACAAATTGGTACAAGTCTGCTATAGGAGTGAGATAACTTGTTGAATGCCTAAGAAAATCAAATACAAATGAGATGGGAAAAATTTTGGTATTAAGTAGGATTTCCCAAGACTCCATTCCAAGTGGAGTCACTAAAAAATAACCTTGCTAACATGTGCTAAAAAATATCATAAAATTACTACTTTCAAAACTGAAAATTCTAGAACTAGTGAGCTAGTTAACTTACCAAATGCCTAACCTAATCAAGTGAAACTTCTATGGGGTAAATTTTATTACTAACTTATATTTTTTTATGACTCAATACAAGTGGAATAAACTCAAATGAAACTCATTAACACGTTCTAAAAAATAGCTTAAAATTACTACTATTTTCCCACAAGAGTCTTCTAGAAATTCTAGATTTGTGAACTAGTAAACCAATCCAAGTAGCTCAATGATGAATATGAATTTTCAAAACTTTTTAAAGGTTGCATCATGATTATGACCCTATAAATAATCTACAAATCAAATCACTTCAATCATTTGACCAATGCAACCTACAACAACAGAGACATGAACACTAAATGTAAAAATAAGAGATACAAGTGAAAAATACATCCAAAGGAAAAAATAAATTGCACAAGAGGGATATGAAGCTCATGGGATGGACAAGACCAAGAATACTAAAATTTCTCTGAAGAAAAGCAAGCTTTAGAAGTTAAAAAAGGCACCAAACTTCATTATTTGAATCATTTCAAATACATCCCTTCTAGAAATGAAAATGGAGTTGTTAACTAACAAGTTTTCTCCACAAAAAGACTAAGAAATACATGCCTCTAGAGGAAAAATCGATTTGGTTCTTATAAAAAGTGATGAGGAAATACGCTCCTTGAAAGGAGGCAAATTTCCCATTCAAAATCCCTCAAAAAATGGATCTAGTTCCCAACACTAGGAATTTGCATTAAATGACATGGAACACATTCCTATATTTTCTCAATCAATGGAGCTCTAGAATTTGTCAATAATTTCATGACATTTTGTTCATTTATTATCCAATATTGGTCCATCCTATAGTAGGGAGTAAGTCCCTATATTATCTCATCCTCCAACTCTTCATAATTTGTCCAATATTCTCACAAGTGGAATCACTAAAAAAGTACCCTTACTAACATGTGCTAGAAAATAGCATAAAATTACTACTTTAAAAACCAAAAATTCTAGAACTAGTGAGCTAGTTAACTTACCAAATGCCTAACCTAATCAAGTGAAACTTCTATGGGGTGAATTTTATTATTAACTGAGATTTTTTTAAGACTCAATACAAGTGGATTAAACTCAAATGAAACTTAGTAAGACATTCTAAAAAATAGCTTAAAATTACTACTATTTTCCCACAAAGTCTTCTAGAAATTATAGATTTGTGAACTAGTAAAACAATCCAAGTAGCTCAATGATCAATATGAAATTTCAAATTTTTTTTAAGGATGCATCATGATTTTGACCCTGTAAATAACCTGCAAAACAAATCACTTCAATCATTTAACCAATCTAACCTACAACAACAGAGACAGAACACTAAATGTAAAAATAAGAGATGCAAGTGAAAAAGACATCCAAAGGAAAAAATAAATTGCACAAAAGGGATATGAAGCTCCTGGGATGGACAAGACCAAGAATAATCAAAGTCCTAAGAAGAAAAACAAGCTTTAGAAGCTAAAAAAGGCACCAAACTTCATTACTTGAATCATTTCAAGTACATCCCTTCCATAAACGAAAGTGGAGTTGTTAACTAACAAGTTTTATCCACAAGAAGACTAAGAAATACATGCCTCTAGAGGAAAAATCAATTTGGTTCTTATAAAAAGTGATAAGGAAACACTCTCCTTGAAAGGAGGCAACTTTCCCATCCAAAATCCCTCAAAAAATGGATATAGTTCCCAACACTAGGAATTTGCATTAAATGACAAGGAACACATTCCTATATTTTCTCAATCAATGGAGCTCCAAAATTTGTCAATAATTTCATGACATTTTGTTCATTTATTATCCAATATTGGTCCATCCTATAGTAGGGAGCAAGTCCTTATATTATCTCATCCTCCAAGTCTTCATAATTATTCCAATATTCTCACAATATTCTACAAAAATAAATAATATTAGACACAAATATGCAATTATCTCTAAACCTTTGTAAGAACATATTAAAGCTAAAAGAAAAATAATAAGTGTAGAAGGAGAGATTTAATATAGCCTTTATGTGCATAGGAAAGGTTAAATGGGCCTTAATTTGTGTCTAATTTGAATGCCCATTAGTAGCCTTATGTATTATTTTGCCATGGATTGCTCCCACAGTAAATGGTTGGGGTTCAAAGCTTTTCAAGGCTACCAGAGCTCTCCTGTCAGGATTCCCCCTATCTTCGTTTTTCTATATCATTATGGAATACTCACTCAGTAGGAGATTCGAGTAGGAAAGAAATTTGGGTAGACTGCTTAGGATCTGATTCATGGAGGGCATCAAAAGCATAAATCATGGGTAGTTTTTGGATGACACAATCCTGTTGGGGGTAACGTCATCCCTAATTGTAAAAAGGTATAAGCGAGTCTTCGACTTGTTTCTGGAGGCTTCAGTGTGGGATATGTGTTATATTCTTTCCATGACTAGCCCTAGGTCTGAAGTTGGGGGGTTAGAGGGGGGGCGACCATCCCTCCCTTTATTGCACTAGGTGCAGCGGGGGCACGGTGGCCCCCCTCTATGGAATCCAGGGCAGCACCCCGGGAAAAAAAAAGAATTGGACCCTATATTAGGTGGGCGAACCTACCTATGGTTTTGTGCATGGGTTTTACACATGCTTTTGGGCATGCTACTTTTCTGCCTATGGTATCTTGTAGATCTAGTCAAGGGAACTATGGTTATTTTCTCATACAGTGTTAATGAATTGGCATTTATGGATGCTTCTACATGTATATATATGTGTTGTAACATTGAAAGGAATATAATGAAAAATCAATCTGGTAGTCCCAGTTTTGGGATCCAGGGGAAATCTATGTGTATTATGTTTTGTGTTTCTCGCCATTATATATTTCTATTTTTAAGAATCCATTTGCAAGTAGTTTTTGTAAAAGGTTTAAAACTACATTTAGGAGGCTTATTGAACAAAGCTAAATTACATATTTATGCCTGGAACATCAATTTGAATTGCTAAAATAAAATTGAAGAAGCATTGGGTTGTAAATTCACAGTGGATTGGATGAAACTCAAATATTTGGGTGTTCTTAATAGCTTAAAAAAATCCTTATCAAGATATTGGATTGGTATAATAGATAAAATCAAGGCTAGAATGGATAATTAGGGAGAAATATGGCAAAATTTCATTGTCAGAGTGGTTCTCTCAAAAACAATTCTTTCAATTATTCCTTTGTTCCAGTTCTCAGTTCTTCTGGCCTCGAAATACATTTTAAATAAATTAGGAACTATACTAAGGAAATTTTTGTGGGAAGGTGGGAAGTCCGATACGAATAAATTTCATCTAATGAAATGAAGCACTGTTAAAGCCCCTAAATACCATGGTGGTTTGGGTATAAGAGATCCTACTCTTATAAATATAGTGTTTGGTGCAAAATTGGCTTGGAGCCTCAAATCGCTCCCAAATTAATCGTGGGTCCAGATTCTGAAGGAAAAGTATCAACTCTCCCCAAATGTTAACTCCCCTAGGCTATGGTCCCCGATCTAGGAGCTGATAAAATTAGCATCCTTTCTAACTGATGATCACCTCGGCTGGATACTAGGGAATGGGAACTCCATTCATCTTTAGAAGGACTCTATATTGTCCTATCCCCCTCTTCAAAATCTAGAATATATTCACCCCTTAATGAATTACATGCTACAAAATGGCATGAGGACGCTAGAGAGTGTCTCACAATGGAATGAGGATGGCACTTGGTCTAACTAGCACTTTGGCAATCTCCCAATTAACTTGTAGGCACTGGGAGATTTATTAGAAAATAAATTGTTTGTAAGTGCCCCCATGAGTCACACTCTCCGAGATAAAATAGGTTGGAAATCCTCCAAATATTCCATCAAAGAAGGATATTCAAACCTTTTATTTTATTCAAGTATCACACTCAAATCCTCTATTTGGGGGAAGGGTTAGAGCCCTAATGTTATTCTCAAGATAAACACATTTAGTTGGTTGCTAGTTGAGAAGAAAAATCTTATGTCAGAGAACTTGAAACGTAGGGGAATCCAGGGTCTATTGAGATGTCCTCTATGCAAGATCTGGTAGGAATCTATTCATCATATCATTGTGGACTTCGACTTTGCAAAGCATGTCTAGAAATAGGCTTTGGGTCCTTTAATTGATCAAAATCTTTGGCTAGGATATCTCATTGATATATTTGGTGCTTGGCATAGATCCTATGGGGGCTCCCTTCAATCCAAATCTTCATTCAAATCCCTTTAGCTAGCCATTCTAAAGTAAATATGCTGGAAAATTTGGTTGACTATAAATGTGGAGGTATTTGAAGGCATCTTGAAGTATTTTGTCAAAGTTGTTCCCCAGGCTCTCTCTGTTTTTTTCGAAATCAATCCTCTTCCATCTGACTCCTCTTTTGATTTTTTGGAATTAGAATGGCTCAATTGTTTGGTTCTAATACCTTGCTCTCCTCACCCTATTCCCTCATCCTTCTCTCCTTGTCCTTGGAAATTGAGAATGTCTCCCACAGAGTTTGAAGTATAGAAAAAGCAACAAAGAAAATGGATCTTATCTTTCAATGGGGCTTCTAAAGGGAATCCAAGGGTGGTTGGAGGGCGAGGGATTCTGGTTAATCTCGAGGGAATATTAGATATTAGGTATTCCCGGGGGTTGGGATTTTGATCTAATAATCAAGTAGAAACATAGAGGCTACTCTAAGGTCTACTCATTGCTAGAAATAAAAATGTGAAGAATATTTTCATACTAGGGGACCCTATGATTTCTATTCAATTTCTCATTAAAGGAACTAGCTCCAAGGTACAGTGAAGTGTGGTTTGACGGTAAGTCTACTTGGGCGAAGCTTGGGAGACCGTAGTTCAAATCTCATTGAATACACTGGCCTGTTGTGATGGATGCTTGAGAAGCAAATTCCTCACCCCCGCCTTGGTAGCATGAGAGTCTCACTTTGCTAAAACCATAGGATCTTAGTATATCGACTTGTAGATAGTTGGATGTACTTTTGGTGTTATAGTGGTAGCTACGAGGATTGATCCTAGGTCTCCATTAGATTAGGACTAGTAGTTACTGATTCACCATGTGTTTAAAAAAAGAAAAAAGGAACTAGCCCCAAGGATTCCCTATTCACCTGTTCATTTTCCAGAATCATATCTCTTTTGAGCAGTTTCTCCACAAAGAAATTTTCCACATTCTCCAAGACAACAACCAGGAGGCTGACAATTTGGAAAACGTGGTTACCACCCTGGAGGAAGTGGATCTTATGGTCAATAACAATATGAGTCTGTGTGTTACTCCCTAAGGTCTTTAATTGAAAAATGATAGCAAGGTTCCTTAGTGTTTTTGGTTGTTGGATGAAATTTTTTCTCTTAGAAGCATGCTTATGGATTTGAAGTTTTCAGTTGAAATTTCACCTAACTTGGAAGTTCAGGAGTTGGGGTTAGGTCGAATGGAATTTTACCTCAACCTTCCAACAATAAGTTCGGAATAATACTCCTTTGGTTCAACAGTGTGTTGTGGCCAGCAACAACCCCCCTTTTTTCATTTAAGTGTTTGTCCAAAATGCTAAATGAATGGGGACCCCTAGTTTAATTTTGACAAAAATCAAGTTTTCCTTCTTCAAAATAAAGTTACCATCGTAAGCTTAGAGAGGTCTTTCGAATATTTTTAACCTAAGTCTACGATAAGGTAAAGGTCTTTAAAAAATTGCATTACAAAAAGATAGGAAATGCCTTCATTCCCTTATAATATTGGTATGCGCAAGACCCCCATGTTAAGCCTAACGTCGCATCGCGGTAAAGTAATGTTATAAGGAAACCCTCAGATCTGCGGATCTGCGATACGCCGATCGCAAGATCGCATATCGCAGAAATAAACTGGCAATACTTAACAAACATCAAACTTCTGCGACCCGCGATGTTGCGACCTGCGATGTTGCGATCGCCGCGATGGCGCAATCTGCGATCTGGCGATTTGCGATTAGCGCGAATTGCGATGGCACGATATTCAATCTAACGTAAGCAAATCATGAATCATTTAATCATGAATCCTTTGGGCGCGCCATTCAAAGAAAAGCCACTTACCATAATCTGACCCCAGATCATGCGCCTTTAATGATAGTAAATGGATTAGTTGTCAGCTATTAAATGAAATGAAGACGCGTGCTTTTCTAAAGAATTATTTCACGTAAGGTGGCATATTTGGTATATCTGTTGCATTTAAAACTCTCCCATCACCTTTCTCAATTAGTCATTTCCACTTCGCTCGTAATTTGCAGGAACTAAGAGATAAGAAGATTCAAAAGCCGAACGCAGGAGCAAATGGGAAAGAAACATAAAGCCCAAGGCTCTGAGACGAAGGAAAAGACGAAGGAGATGGCGCCCTTGTATATAGACACTGCATGCAACAGGGACGTAGGAATTTCGACCCGGGAAGGCATGTATAGGCTGCTGGAGGAAGAAAATCCTAAAGTAATGAAGGTTGATAGCGCTGTGGGATCACAAAACTCTTTCGAGGCATCCTTAGAAGAGTTGGCATGTTCATTTCTTCACCGAATAGCAGCTAGACCCAAAATTTTGCCGTATACAGATATGATCAGATGGATACTTGACAATGCAGAGTTACAAGGCATACAATTCAAAGTTCAGGGACATGGGCTCATAGGATCATTCGCCGCGCAAGACTTAAAGCTTATGTATCATCTTCCTGAGCCTCAGACGACCTACAACGCGCAATTTGTCAAGAAATTTGCAGCAGAGAACCCAAATCTGGCAGAAACTACTAAAGAATGGACTAGAAGAGAGGAGCCGCTAAAAAAGGACAAAAACAGTATGTACAGCATTGGTTCCCTCACATCTCCGTATTGTTTTGCTACGGCCATGCTCTGCAGGCTGTTTGGGATGCCAGACATAAATAAATTTTCGTCTGAATGGCTACCACTCATAGACGCCGCCATGAATGCCGATATCATGGATTGGGCCAAAATATTCTCTGATAACCTATACACTGCTGTTATGAATTACCGGTCTAAGAGATCCTTGTCTCAAAGGGTCTATCCTCCTTTTTATCTATCTGCTTATATTATGGATTCTATTTGCTATGTATCTAAATTCCCAACTATGGGTTGGAAATGGACTACCCAGGACCCGTCACCTATTCATGTTTATCACAAAGTATTATGGGATTCCCAGTTTGCCTCTCAATTCTATCAGATTTGCCACGGGCTCATCTTACCCCTATATAGGATGATGTATGGTGAAGAACCCCCGAGGTGCTCACCCGAAGCGCAAATAGACATCATCCCCATCGCAAGATGGTTCGGGGAAGAATGGTTCACTTATATTAGGGTGTTTGGGAGCACCGTGCTTCCACATGTCCTACCTCTATATGTCCCCGACCAACTTTTGGCTCGGGAAATTGCCTATCAGACTTGCTCAGAAGGTGGCTTGACCAAAGAGCTTAAAGACAAGAAGAAGGCCATATGGCCTCAGTTTCCTGTAGCTTGTGGGGCTTTCTCATTGTTCAATGTAGGACACGCTTTTGCCGAAGTAGAGAATGTGACGTCTCTACAGTTATTTAAATTCCCCTCTCGGCCTTTTGACCTAAATAATGTTGCCCATGATTTCACTATAAGTGTCAGAATAAAAGTGTTCGTTGGAAAGAAAGATTTATTTGATGATTTGTTTCAAAGTAAGAGTTCACTCCAGGAAGTTTTGCGAGAAGCTCGGTCGAGGTTATCCCCAGATGACCTCCAAAGATTTTTGTTATACAGAGAAAGAAGGCTAGCCAGTGTTCCTCTAGAAAAGCTGCGACTGCTCGCCAGAGAGCCTACTCCCAGTGTCAACCTCAGCGAAAAATCTAGTACTTCCGAATCCAAATCTGACGCTGCCCAAGGAACGCCTGAACGTTCTAAAAATTCTGCAAGCGACCAAGGAAAAAGCGAAGAAATAGCTAAAGATATAGCTCAGTCAAGTGCAATGTCGCAACAACAAGTTATCGCCTCCCCACCAAGAGATGTCCCTCCTCCCGTCATTAAATCGCCACTCGTCACAACAGAGCTTGACAAGGAATGGGAAAACTTCAATGAGCTAATAAGCCTTGAAGGGAAAGTCCCAAGAACACCTGTGAGCAATGTGCAGGTAACACAGGAAATGGTTTCGACCATGATCGGTAGTGTCTCAGAAATGGAGCACAGTCATATCACTTCGCCTTCTGAGTTTCTACTTAGTGTAGAGGAAATTCCCCCACTGGATGTATTCTATAGTCCCCAACATAAAGCAGTTGTGAGGAGACAAAGAAAGAAGAGAAAGTTGGAGAATACACTGTCACAGGATGCTAAACATTTAGACGTCTTATGGAAAGACCCTAACAACAACCCGACAGAAAATCTCACGAAATTGTCTCAGATCGCAGGAGCATACGCTTCTGCGACTATCGACAAGGCGTCGGAAGTTCAGCAGCTGTTGAGGGAACAAGAAAACCAAATACAGCTACTACAACAATCGCTACAACAAGCCAATGCTAGTATTAAAGCGTCCAAACAACTCGAGAAACTACAAGAAGACTTTCAGCAGATGCAGATAAGCTATCAAAGAAGCCTAGATGAAAAAGGAAAGCAGTTGCAAGCTTTACAAGAAATACACAAGGACGAGCCCAAGCTTCCCGAATTTGTTTCAGAGTCTACTAGCTTAAATGAACAACTTCTGCAGCAACAGGAAGAGTTGGGACGTAAAATATCGCAGTGGAGTCACTATTGCGAGCTGAGCGATAAACTCACCAATCAAGTCACGAACTTGCGAAGTGACTATGACCAGATTGACAGACGAGTGACAGAGTATTTAGCTTGGTAGGATGGAGAGGAAGGGAAGAGAGCAAATGCACCCAGAATAAACAAGAGCCATAAAGAATTGCTCTTTAACAAATAGGATGATCAAATCAGGCAGGCAGAACAGGCGGCGGAGACAGCGGCGACACAGGCGAGCGTTCTTATCGACTGTGTAAATGAGAATTTACACAGAGCCAACTTAATCACAGAAACCACCCCGGGGTACCTACCAAATAAGTCACAACTGGAGGCAGAATGGAAGCAGAAGGCGCAGGAAAAGGGAAAAGCGATCTAGGCATTGAACAGGTTGAATTGGGAGTATTACTGGGCATACTTAGTCAAGCCACACAGTCAATGGATGACTGTGAAATGCATCATAAACTCAGCCGAGAAAGTAGTGCCAGCTCTCATAGATTCTGTTTTTGCAGCCCATCTCAGCGCAGAAGTCGGCCAACCGACTCTTCTCAAATCCATGATGAACACTTGCAGTTTTAAGGACCAAATTCAGAAGTAGCTTATTTTTAGAAGTTTGTTGTTTCTTTTTATTTATATTAGAAGAATGACGATCATTTGAGAACCGTATCCTAAAATTTTGTAAAAGCACTATTATTAGAATTAGGAAGTAGTATTTTAACCCTTCTCATGCATTTAGAGAAGGGTCCAGATATTTGTCAAAAACTTATCCTCAGAACATGCACTTCTGCACCCTCAGAGGAGGTTTTGATGAATAGATGGATCGAGATTTATTTTTACTTGCATTTTGATATCTGCTACTGATGTTGCACTTTTGTACTCTTGGTAGATGTTAGAACAAGTAGAGATAGATCGTTTTTGCTTGAAGCTTATGGGTAGAATTAGTCATAAATGGTACTTTTATCTCTTGGCAATTCCTGCTTATGTTCTTTAAGTGATTTATAGTTTCAGTTGTTTATATGTTATTGCATGAATGTATGGGTTATCATTTGGCACTTTTGTACGGTGGAGTCATATTATTTATGTCTGACATATGAATAGCTTATTATGCGATATGCTGTTCACAACTGTTTTTCCTAACTTCTTATGAAAAGTGGTTTATCTTAAATGGTTTCTATTCTTATGATAGCTGAATGATCTTTATTACCAGTTATTGTTCGAAATCTCTTTAGATCGCATAATGGAAGATATACAATCCCGGGTTAGAATAGATTTGATGTGTTGTTTCTCACTAGATTACAATAGCATAGAGTAAAGTTAAAGAATCTGAATTAGATTAGCTTTAAAGTACTCTTAGATCAGCATTATTCAACTCTACACACACACACACCCAGATCGGGAAACTAGTCCCGTTATCCCCAGTCGGACCCGCTATACCAAACGGATAAGGAGCTGCCAACCAAGGTCCGGACCGGGTGGGTATCCCCCTTGTTGTCGACCCGATTTTTGGGGCTTCAACATATTTGGCTCTAGAAAGAGGGCCTGAATATAGTGTCTGTTGGAATGATTTTCAAATCGTAACATTTGAATCTGGATGGCTGCTCACAAACTTCCCATTTGGAGTTGCATCCATGTTGCTACCTCTTCCAACACTCCACCTGAAGTGGTAAGACTCTTGTCTCAGGTAAAATTCAATGGTAAGAATAACTCTTCTGCTTTTAATCATGCTCTTCAGTTTATTCAAAGAGTTTCAAGTTATGATATTCAAAGAATTGATGAAGGCGTTTTATGCAGAATTTTTACTCTTACATTCACGGCGGAAGCTAGAAAATGGTGCAGAAACCTCCCAGTTGCATCGATTCACAGCTGGGACCAATTCGTCAAGATTTTCATTCTTGAATTTGATTATTATGACTATGACCAGGTATACGATGAAATTGATTATCTTTGGAAAAAAGATGAATCTATTAGGGATTTTGATATGCGATTTCATCTTGATTGTCTAAAGTACGATCTTGAAAGTGAACTCATAGATGAAGAATCTTTAGATTATGCTGAACATTCCCTGCCTCCTATATCTGATCAAGCAGAAATTAGTTCGAGTTTTGTCTCATTTCTTTCTAATATGAACGAGAACTCCAATTTGAATAAACAAATCGCTCATAATGAAGAAAGCCCTCAAAGCTTAGGGGTTATCCATACTCTAATACAAGAAGACAAAAGCGAGGACGTTGGAGGGAAGCCTGCCTTGGAACCAGGAGATGACTTTGATACAAGGTCAGGTAATATCGTTGCAAGTCAACAAATGTAGATGCCAAGGTTAGTACAACAAACTATTTCTCTTTTAGAAAGTATCAGTACACAAAGGTATGATCTAAAACTCGATGCCTATATCGAATCTGATGAATGAAGATTTTTTCATAATGATATTTTTAAATACGTTGCTTCAGAATCACACTTCTCTCTTTATCCTGATGTTTTTAATGATGATAACTTTTCCCCTCTCAACATTAAAGATATTTCAAAAAACATAGAGGATAATTCAAATAAGTCATCATTAGATTTTCAAAATAAAGAGATAGCTATAGAACATCCTTTGATTGTTTCCAAACAAGGATCACTTGAATCACCTTGTCTGAAATTATATGAACAAAAGGAAGAATCTAGGGAAACTGGTAAAATTAGTTATGATGGTTACTTTGCCAACGATGATGTTATTGATCTATTTCAAGTAACCCATCAAAGCTCAAACAATGAGAGATATTCTAATTCGAAAAACATATCATTCAATCCTCATTTCAAAGCCAAAGATCATTCGCCTGATTTTGCTGACCAAGATGATATCCCGATCTATGATTCATATCATGAAGAAACCCCCATGCCTGTTCACAATCATTATTTATCTTCTGATTCACAAGACCTAGCCAGTTCTTGTGAACAACAAAATTTTATAAGCTTATCCCAGTTGTGCTGTAACTTTATTTGTACAAAAAACCATTTTTTTTATTGTTCCCACTTGCACTCATTTTGTACAAAATTGGATTGTGTTTTAGATTTTCAGACTTTCGATAGATTATTCTGGTATGTCGAGCACCTTATCAAAGAACGTCCAAAAGACGAGCTACCATTTTGGAAAGCTAAACTGTGTCAAGGAAGTACATAACTTCCTCTATTACGAGATCATCAAGCTATAACGAGACTTCATCCTTATTTTTATGATCCAATAGATATCCAGTTGGAAAGAAGTTTTTGCGAGAAAGAAATTTCGGACAAAATTCCAACTGGAGTTATACATTCTTATTCCACATCCAACGTTAACAATCCAAGAAAAGTTCCGTTCTTAACACTAAAGTTGGAAAGTTACATACGTGTAGGAATAAAAATGAGAAGGTGGCTCCATTGGAAATATCATTTCACCTAGTCAAATTTTTGTATATAGTTAGAGTAGGAGTAGGAGTAGTTTAGTTAGGTAGTTAGGTTTTACTTTTGAATAATTGATAGTCAAAATAAGAGAAGAGATTATCTCTATTTTCTACACAACCCTAGGGAATGTCTGCTTCTCACTTCGTTAAGTATTTTTCTCCATAAATAAAGTTTGCTTTGGTCAACAGCATTTGACGTTTACAAAAGACACCTTTTTCTCTATCAAGATTTTGAACTTCTGCTTCTATGAGTGACAATTTTTTTTTTTTTGAAACTTGATCTTTATTATCAATTGAACTTTAATCCAGATATGATATTAGTTTCAACTCCAAAAAATTGAAGAAAGCAATCTTAGCGAAGCAATTGTTTTACGTCGGTACAATGAAAGGCATCAATGACAAAACCTGTAGAAACAACGATTACCAAAGAAGCTCTATTATTGTCATCCAGAACTTTCTTAAGGAAAGAAAATTGACTTCCTCCTTGCTAAAGGAAATCACAGCATTCAGGGAAGCAATCCAATGAAAACACTATATCTCAAAGAATAAGAGGTCTCATCACGAGCCGACTTATCATCATCATAGATATTATAACTTGCTGATTTTGCCAAAACTGTCCACCAAAACAGGGCAATGACTCAAGATTGTTGCAATCAAAAGACAAGGGGTCTCATCACGAGCCAGCTTGTTCAGCAAAAGCATAAATCAAGTGAGTGACTGTGTCATAATTTTGCCACCAAACCAAGACATTGTTCTTTAGAGAATTAAAAAGAAAAAGTGTCAAAATGGGTTTTTCTCTGAATGGTTGTAAACACACTTAAGCAGGATAAAGGATCATTACTGGTTAATAGGTAACCCTGTCGAGGCTATGGACGCCTGCTGGCAGCAGAGGCTCTACCTGCGACAAAGAAGCATATTTAAAAAGGACTGCTATACAGGGAAGACTTTATTTTAATTTTTATTTAAGACCAAGTAAGGGCTGGTGTAAACGCAAGGACAAGCTAAGGATACAAGTAATTAAAATAGAAAGGGGTTGAAACGAAATATCATTGACAGTTTGAAGTATAATATGTTTATCTTTCTATAATAAAGTTTAAGTTTTATGAGAAATTTTTTTATTCAGAAGTTTGAAAAACACCAAGAAAAGGTCAGAGATAACTGGTTCTCCCAAGTGAATCGCCAATTGTTCTGGCCAACAACAACCCCCCTTTTTCATTTGAGTGTTTGTCCAAAATATTAAATGAATGGGGACCCTTAGTTTAATTTTGAGAAAAATCAAGTTTTCCTTTCTTCAAAATAAGGTTACCATCGTAAGCTTAGAGAGATCTTTCGAATATTTTTTAACCCAAGTCTACGATAAGGTAAAGGTCTTTAAAAATTACATTACAAAAAGGATAGGAAATGCCTTCATTCCCTTATAATATTGGTATGTGCAAGACCCCCGTGTTAAGCATAACATCGCATCGTAGTAAAGTAATGCTCATAAGGAAAAACCTCAAGATCTGCCGATCTGCGATAACACCAATCGCTAGATCGCATATCGCAGAAATAAACTAGCAATACTTGACAAACCTTAAATTTCTGCGACTTGCAATGTTGCGACCTACAATGTTGCGATCACCGCGATGGTGCAATCTGCGATCTTGCGATTTGCGATTGGCGCGATTTTCGATGGCACGATCTTCGATGTTACGTAAGCAAATCATGAATCATTTAATCACGAATCCTTCGGGCGCGCCATTGAAAGAAAAGCCACTTACCATAATCTGACCCCAGATCATGCGCTTTTAATGATAGTAAATGGATTAGTTGTCAGTTATTAAATGAAATGAAGATGTGTGATTTTGTAAAGAATTATTTCACATAAAGTGGCATATTTGATATATCTGTTGCATTTAAAACTCTCCCATCACCTTTCTCAATCAGCCATTTCCACTTCGCTTGTAATCTGCAGGAACGAAGAGTTAAGAAGATTCAAAGTCGAACGCAGGAGAAAATGGGAAAGAAACATAAAACCCAAGGCTCCGAGACGAAGGAAAAGACGAAGGAGATGGTGCCTTTGTATACAGACACTGCCTGCAATAGGGACGCAGGAATTTCTACATGGGAAGGCATGTATAGGCTGCTGGAGGAAGAAAATCCTAAAGTAATGAAGGTTGATAGTGCCGCGGGCTCACAAAACTCTTCTGAGGCATCCTTAGAAGAGCTGGCATGTTCATTTCTTCACCGAATAGCAGCTAGACCCAGAATTTTACCGTATACAAATATGATCAAGTGGATACTTGACAATGCAGAGTTACAAGGCAGACAATTCAAGGTTCAGGGACATGGGCTCATAGGATCATTCGCCGCGCAAGACTTAAAGCTTATGTATCATCTTCCTGAGCCTCAGACAACCTACAATGCACAATTTGTCAAGAAATTTGCAGCAGAGAACCCAAACCTGGCAGAGACCACTAAAGAATGGACCAGAAGAGAGGAGCCGCTAAAAAAGGACAAAAACGGTATGCACAGCACTGGTTCCCTCACCTCTCCGTATTGTTTTGCTGCGGCCATGCTTTGTAGGCTGTTTGAGATGCCAGGCATCAATAAATTTTCGTTTGAATGGCTACCACTCATAGACGCTGCCACCAACGCCGATATCGTGGATTGGGCCAAGATATTTTCTGATAATCTATACACTGCTGTTATGAATTACCGGTCTAAAAGATCCTTGTCTCAAAGGGTTTATCCTCCTTTTTATCTATCTGCTTATATTATGGATTCTATTTGCTATGTATCTAAATTCCCCACTATGGGTTGGAAATGGACTACCCAGGACCCGTCACCTATTCATGTTTATCATTAAGTGTTATGGGATTCCCAGTTTGCCCCTCACTTCTATCAGATTTGCCACGGGCTTATCTTACCCCTATATAGGATGATGTATGATGAAGAACCCCCGAGGTGCTCACCCGAAGCGCAAATAGACATCATCCCCATCGCAAGATGGTTCGGGGAAGAATGGTTCACTTATATTAGAGTGTTTGGGAGCACTGTACCTCCACATGTCCTACCTCTATATGTCCCCGACAAACTTTTGGCTCGAGAAATTGCCTATCAGACCTGCTCAGAAGGCGGCCTGACCAAAGAACTGAAAGACAAGAAGAAGGCCATATGGCCTCAGTTTCCTGTAGCTTGTGGGGCCTTCTCATTATTCGATGTAGGGCATGCTTTTGCCAAAGCGGAGAATGTGACGTCTCTACAGTTATTTAAATTCCCAGCTCGGCCTTTTGACCTAAATAATGTTGCCCATGATTTCACTACAAGCGTCAAAATAAAAGTATTCGTCGGAAAAAGATTTGTTTGATGATTTGTTTCAAGGTAAAAGCTCACTCCAGGAAGTTTTGCGAGAAGCTCGGTCGAGGTTGTCTCCAGATGACCTCCAAAGATTCATGTTATACAGGGAAAGAAGGCTAGATAGTGTTCCTCTAGAGAAGCTGCGACTGCCCGCCAGAGAACCGACTCCCAGCGTCAGCCTCAATGGAAACTCTAGTACTTCCAAATCCAAATCTAACGCTGCCCAAGGAATGCCTGAACGTTCTAAAAAGTCTGGATGCGACCAAGGAAAAAGCGAAGAAACAGCTAAAGATACAGCTCAGTCAAGTGCAATGTTGCAACAGCCAGTTATCGCCTCCCCGCTAAGAGATGTCCCTCCTCCCGTCATTAAAGCGCCACTCGTCACAACAGAGTTAGACAAAGAATGGGAAAACTTCAACGAGCTAATCAGCCTTGAAGGGCAAGCCCCAAGAACACCTGTGAACAATACACAGGTAACGCAAGAAATGGTTTCGACCATGGTCAGCAATGTCACAGAAACGGAGCACAGTCATATTGCTCCACCTTCTGAGCTTCTACTTAGTGTAGAGGAAATTCCCCCACTGGATGTATTCTATAGTCCCCAACATAAAGTAGTTGTGAGGAGACAAAGAAAGAAGAGAAAGCTAGAGAATACACTATCACAGGATATTGAACATTTAGACGTCTTATGGAAAGACCCCAACAACAACCCGACAGAAAATCTCACGAAGTTGTCTCAGATCGCAGGAGCATACGCTTCTGCGACTATCGACAAGGCATCGGAAGTTCAGCAACTGTTGAGGGAAGAAGAAAACCAAATACAGCTACTACAACAACAGCTACAACAAGCCAATGCTAGTATTGAAGTGTCCAAACAACTCGAGAAGTTACAAGAAGACTTTTCAACAGATGCAAATAAGCTATCAAAGAAGCCTAGACGAAAAAGGAAAGCAGTTGCAAGTTTTGCAAGAAATACATAAGGACGAGCCTAAGCTTGCCGAATTTGTTTCAGAATCTGCTGGCTTAAATGAGCAACTTTTGTAGCAACAGGAAGAGTTGGGACGTAAGATATCGCAGTGGGGTCACTATTGCGAGCTGAGCGATAAACTCACCAATCAAGTGGCGGACTTGCGAAGTGACTATGACCAGATTGACAGACGAGTGACGGAATACTTAGCTTGGTAGGATGGAGAGGAAGGGAAAAGAGCAAATGCACCCAGAATAAACGAGAGTCATAAGGAATTGCTCTTTAACAAATGGGACGATCAAATCAGGCAGGAAGAACAGGCAGCGGAGACAGTGGCAACGCAGGCAAGCATTCTTATCGACTATGTTAATGAGAATTTACACAGAGCCAACTTAATCGCAGAAACCACCCCGGGGTACCTACCAAATAAATCACGACTGGAGGCAGAATGGAAGCAGAAGGCGCAGGAAAAGGGAAAAGTGATCCAGGCATTGAACAGGTTAAATTGGGAGTGTTACTGGGCATACTTCGTCAAGCCACACAGTCAATGGATGACTGGGAAATGCATCATAAACTCAGCCGAGAAAGTAGTGCCAGCTCTCATAGATTCTGTTTTCGCAGCCCAGCTCAGCGCAGAAGTCGGCCAACCGACTCTTCTCAAGTCCATGATCAACACTTTCAGTTTTAAGGACCAAATTCAAAAGTAGCTTATTTTTAGAAGTTTGTTGTTTCTTTTTATTTAGATTAGAAAAAGGACGGTCATTTGAAAACCGTATCCTAAAATTTTGTAAAAAGACTATTATTAGAATTAGGAAGTAGTATTTTAACCCTTCTCATGCATTTAGAGAAGGGTCCGGAGATTTGTCAAAAACTCGTCCTCAGAACATGCACTTTTGCACCCTCGGAGGTGGTTTTGATGAATGGATGGATCAAGGTTTATTAATGTTTGCATTTGATATCTGCTACTGATGTTGCACTTCTTTACTCTCAGTAGATGTTAGAGCAAGGAGAGATAAATCATTGTTGCTTGAAGCTTATGAGTGGAACCAGTCATAAATGGTACTTTTATCTCTTAACCATTTCTGCTTATATTCTTTAAGTAATTTATAGTTTTCAGTTGTTTATATGTTATTGCATGAATGTATGGGTTACCATTTGGCACTTGTGTACGGTGGAGTCATATTGTTTATGTCTGACATATGAATAGCTTATTATGCGATATGTTGTTCACAACTGTTTTGCCTAACTTCTTATGCAAATTGGTTTATCTTGAATGATTTCTATTATCATGATAGTTGAATGATCTTTATTACCAGTTATTGTTTGAAATCTCTTTAGATCGCATAATAGAAGATATACATCCTGGGTTAGCGTAGATTAGATGTGTTGTTTCTCATTAGATTACAATAGCATAGAGTTAGTTTAAAGAATCTGAATTAGATTAGCTTTAAAGTACTCTTAGATCAGCATTATTCAACTCTACACACACACACACCCCAGATCGGGAAACTGGTCCCGTTATCCCCAGTCGGACCTGCTATATCAAACGGATAAGGAGCTGCCAACCAAGGTCCGGACCGGGTGGGTATCCCCCTTGTTGTCGACCCAATTTTCGGGGCTTCAACAGGGTTGAAGCATGCAATATAATTGTTTATTTGCAAAACAGAAGCCCTCATCGAATTCTCGGGATGAGTACACTAGAAGAGAACTTTTTAGGGAAGAATCCAGATGTGGCACACTTCGGGATCTTTGGTTCATCAATCTACTTCCATGCTATCAAATATGCACGGAAAAAGCAAGATCTAATAGCAAAGTTGGGCATATTTGTGGGGTACACTAATACGCCTCAAAACTATCGGGTGTACCTTCCAACCAACAGGATGACAGTGGTTCCCAGAGATGTAAAATTCGATGAAGATAAGGCCATGAGATGTTCTCTTGAGAGGGAGCTTCATCACATGTGGTTGAGGAGCTTTTATCTCCTAAGGAGGAACCTCGAGATTATGTGGAGCAGCCACATGTATAGGAGTAGGGAGTGGAGACACCCACTCATGCAAAGTCTTCTAAATATGGGAGAAATCACACCAGAGATGCTGAAAAGTTATTACATGATGCTAGAGAGAATGTGGGAGCACCCACATCACAGCACAGATAGAGGAGGTCACTGAAGAGGTACACTAATTACATGGCTCTGATGAGCAGATGTGTAGAGATTGAGCCAACCTCTTTTAAGGAAGCAGTGCAACAACCAGTTTGGGTTGATGCCATGGTTGAGTACGACTCCATTTTCAGGAACAATGTTTGGGATGTGGTCCCAAGACTGAAAAACAAGTTAGTGGTGAGTTCCAGATGGATTTAAAAGGTAAATAAAGTAGCAGATGATAGTGTGGAGAAAAACAAGGTCTCATTTGTGACCAGAGGGTTTTCTCAAGTGGAGAGGATTGATTACGATGATACCTTTCCTCCTGTTGCAAGGTACTCATTAATTAGGTCCATTCTAGCATTGTCAGCATAGATGGGATGGAAGATACATCAAATGGATGTAAATCCATCATTCCTCAACAACATGATTGAGGAAGAGGTGTATATTGAGCAGCCTGAAGGATTTGAGACCTTCAACGGAGAGTTTCATGTGTGCCGACTCAAGCGAGAACTCTATGGACTGAAACACGCACCTCGTTCTTCGTGCACCAGGATCAATAGCTATTTCACTTAGTTGGGCTTGACCAAAAGTGAAGAAAATGTGAACCTCTACCATATTTTCGTTGAATGTAAATTGTTTATTATTGTTTTATATGTCGACAATTTGATTCTTATAGGTGATGATAAGTTGATCAAGTCTTTCAAAGAGGATCTTGAAAGAGATTTCAAAATGAAGGACTTGGGGCTCATGCACTACTTTATGGGGATGGAAGTATGGCAAGGTGATGACGAACTATTTGTCTCTTAGAGAAAGTACGCCAAAGAGATCCTCAAGAAGTTCCACATGGAAACCAATAAACCCATGGAGACTCCTCTAGCTAGTAACTGGAGGAAGGAGGATGTTACTTCTGGTGAAGTAGTGGAGGTTACTATTTATAGGAAGCTTGTGGATTCATTCATGTATTTGGTGAACACACGGCCAGACATGTGTTATGGAGGTAACTAGCTTAGTCAAGCAATGGTTAAGATGACAAGGTTGTATTGAAAGGTAGCCACACATGTATTGAGATACCTTAGATTCACTACTCAATATGGTCTTTGGTATATACAAATAGAGTGAGTGAAGCTTCAAGGCTTCACCGATGTAAATTGGGCAAGGATTCCATCCGACATGAATATCACATCAAGTGGGATCTTAGTATTGGGTCAGTAGTTGTTTCTTGGTACATCAAGAAACATAGATCAGTTGCACTCAGTTCAGCAGAAGAAGAGTACATGGTTGCTAGTCAAGCATCTTGTGAGGTTATCTGGATGAGGAAGATTTTGATTGGTTTTTTTTGTTGAAAATGGCAACAAGAAATTGTTAAAAATAGAAGTGCTAAAAATGGCACTGCTAAAAATAGCAGTTTAGTACCAGTGGTGGATTGGGCAACAGGGAATGAAAAATGGAAGTGCTAAAAATAGAAGTTCTATTTTTAGCAGTTCAGTGTGGATTCCTATTAATTCAATCCCTAGACTAGAAATAGGAAGTAAAATTCGAATTTGATATTAACAACAGTTTGTAAATTAATTAATTAATTAATTCATTTTGAATTAATTAGTTAAGGAAAAACAAACTTGAAGTCTATGTGAGGACATGCAACAGCTTATCTACTAATTGAGGAATTTATCCATCAGTTAAAGAGATAAGGATGAGTTCTATATTGAGTATGATCAGTTGACTTAGTTTAATTTAGTCAAGTCTAGTTAGATTAATTTCACAGTTTGTTAAATTAATGAAAGTTTAGTTAGCTATTGCTTGCGTGCATGTAACTACTATATATCAGATAACTGAGTATTTACTCGTGGATAACTCATGCATGTCAGTTCAGGAAGAGACCCAATTGAGATCAGATGGAGGGACGGTGTACTATCAGTTGCTAGGATATTCATTGTGAATATTCCTTGCATGCAAAAGGAATATTATTCCTTATGGATTGCGTAGTTGGACCTAAGGTTACAGCAGGTATGATGTGGCCAATTCACACATGTTATGACATTGGACCCCAATCAAAACTACACAAGGAAATAGGAGCTTGGAAGACTTGTGTAGCCTATATAATCAAGCCTAGGTAGTCCATGACCTTCATCATCAAAGTACAGAGGGAGTAGGATAGCTATAGAGCTGATTCTTTTTTTATGTTGTTGAGGATTTCCACTTGATTGATAATACAAAGATGGGGTTTTAGGTTGGTGCTTTCCCCAAGTTATATATTCTTTGTTATGGTTGATTACTTCTCATTCTCAGTTATATCTATTCATGCTTGATGTTGCTCATGTTCAATTAAGCTTCCGCAAAGTTTATGGTAGATGTAGATCTAGTATTATGCTTTAGTACATTGCATATATCAATTTGATCTGCAGGTGAAATTTCTACATGATATGAGTGAGCTAGCTGATTTGTAGAAAAATTCTACATGGTATCAAACCACAGGTGATCAAGGAAGAACAATATACAATAAGGGAGAAGTTGAAGCTTGTGGTTTTTGAATATTGAATTGAGTTCTTATCACATCTATTTCAACGATGGCGCTCTATGGTTTAAGACTCGAAAATGCCCTTGATGGCAATTCGAATTATATAGCATGGAAGGATCGCATGGAGGTAGTATTAGAAGATAATGGCCTTAAGGACTTCATTCATCAAGAAGTCCCGAAGTCGACTGATGCTACTCAACTGGCAGAATGGAAGAAGTGTGTGGCTAGAGCAAGTAGAATCCTTCTAGAGGGAGTTCGAGATCACATTGTCTCGAGCCTACATGGGAAGGAGATTCCATTTTTGATGTGGAAAACATTGAAAGATCTTTATCAAAATAGTAGTGATTAGAGGAAGATGGCCCTAAAGCACAAACTTTGAAAGATCAAGTGTGGAAAGGATGACATGATCTCTATGTATCTGAACAACCTCACCTCATGCAGGGATGAGCTTGGAAGTGTAGGGATCATGACAATTGATGATGACATGGTGAGTGTTGCACTCCTCGGTCTTCCTAAGAGCTGGCATAGCTACTAGGACTCGATTAATGGAAGAGAGAAACTGCCAGATTGGGAATGACTTTGGTTGGATTTGATGTAGGAGGGGATAAGAAGAAGCACCTGAGATGGTTCTTCATCCATGGACAATGAAAAAAAGTGTGCCTTAGCGAGTAAGGTGAAGAACAAGGAAGGAGAAGGTTTCTCTTTTCAAGTCCAGTTCTTCCCATGGTGGGAAGAAGTTTGACAAATTGAAAGTGTGATGCTTTTGTTGTCATGAGATGGGCCATTTTGTTACAAATTGTCCACTAAGAAAATCTAAGAAGGGATCCGAGGAAGGATCTAAAGGTGAGGCACTTTCTTCATAGTTCGAGTTGGATTTCACACTCTTCACATGCATGGTTTCATACATGGTGGGAAGTGGTTGGTTTCTTGACAGTGGAGCTTCTTTGCACATGACCGGTGACAAGAGTTTGTTCAGTACTTCGGAGGAGAAAGATCTCCAGATCCTCATAGTGATGGGTAATGATGAAAGGTATAGTGTCTCAAGTGTAGGCACGGTTATTTTTCAGAGGGAGCATGGAGCTCGACTTACATTGACTGATGTCAAGTGTGTACTAGGATTGGAAAGAAACTTGGTGTCGATTGTGATACTAGAAGACAAAGGCTATGATGTAGTCTTCAGTAAGGGAAAGGTTTTCCTTAGACACATAATCACTAGACAAGTGAAGCAGATCGGTTCATGGGTCAAAAACCTATATGCTCTTGAGGTTAAATATGCATGCAAAGCCTTGAGCAACAAGGTAACTGATGGAGACTTGGTGGTTGAGAGGGAGAGTATATTACCTCTCAACATGCAGTGCCAGAAGAAGTCTCAGACAATTGTGGAGGAGCCACAATTGGTGCAGTAGCTTCAGGAGATTGTGGAGAAGCCACAACTGGGGAAGCTGAGTGGAGACATAGTGGAGGCATCCACTCATGCGGAGACCTCCAATAGGGGGAAAATTCGAGCCAGGTGGGTCGAGGGATCACATGCAGCCATACCTCCAGGTAGGAGGTGGGGCGATGTGGAGTGATCGTCCCAAGGAGGAGGGGCAGGATCATTGAGGACCCAACCTCTTTGATTTGACTTTGCTACCGAGAGCCCCAATGAGGAGTAGAAGAACTGACTGATTGGGTAGAGACACATGTAGATGGAGCGGCAGAGAGAGCTTCAGTGCAGGGGATCCCAGCACAGCGCAGAGCTAGAAGGCTGCAGCAATGCGAGAGGCACAAGTGTGTTGCACTAGTGCAGGGTAGCACAGAGAGGTGTGCAATGGTGCGAGATGCATGGAGATGTTGTAGTAGAACAGAGATCAAATAGGGAGCACTTTTCAGCAGCAGGTAGAGCTTCAGCATCAAAGTATGTTTCTAGCCCAACAGAGAGGTCAGTTGGGAGTTTTTTTTTGTTCCGAGAGTTGTTGGAGCAACCACACTTGGTACAGGATCGGGTTCGAGAGGAAGCATTTCTCGTTGAGAGGGAGTGTTGGAAATGGCAACAAGAAATTTCTAAAAATAAAAGTGTTAAAAATAGCAGTTTTGGTACCAATGCTAGATTGGGCAATAGGGAATGAAAAATGGAAGTGCTAAACATAGAAGTTCCATTTTTAACAGTTCAATGTGGATTCCTATTTTAGTCAGTCCCTGGACTAGAAATAGGAAGTAAAATTCGAATTTGATATTAACAGCAGTTTGTAACTTAATTAATTAATTCAGTTTGAGTTAATTAGTTAAGGAAAAACAAACTTGTAGTCTATGTGAGGACATGCAAAAGTTTATCTATTAATTGAGGAATTTATCCATCAGTTAAAGAGATAAGAATGAGTTCTATATTAAGTATGATCAGTTAACTTAGTTTAACTTAGTCAAGTATGTAGAATTTTTCTACAAATCAACTAGCTCTGATACCATGTAGAAATTTCACCTGTAGAACAAACCGATATATGCAATGTCCTAAAGCATAATACTTGTTCTACTTCTACAAAACATTAAGCGGAAGCATAATCGAATTCATGAGCAACATCAATTAGAAACATCCATAACTGATCAAGAGAAATATTCACACATAACACAAGATATATCTAGGGGAAAGCACCAGCATAAAACCCCAACCATGTATTATCAATCAAGTGGAAATCATCTTCACAATACAAAAAGAATCAGCTCTCAAGCTATCCTGCTCTCTCTATAATCAGAATATCTTGATGATATTAAATCAGAAGATGAAAATCATGGACTACCTAGGCCTCAATATATAGGCCACAAGTCCTCCAATCTCCTATAATAGATCCTTCTCCATGCAAGGAATACTTACTAGAAATATCCAAGCATCTAATAGTACACTATCCCACATCTGATCTCAATTGGGTCTCTGACAGAACTGACATGCAACAGTTATCCATGAGTGAATTCTCAGTTATCTAAAATAATAGTTGTCATATGCATGCAAGCATTAACAAACTATTTTTCACTAATTTAACAACTTGTTAAATTAGTCTAACTGGACTTGACAAGTTTAAACTAAGTCAATTGATCCTCTCAATATAGAACCGAACCTTATCTCCTTTAATCAAGGAATAAATTCTAAATCAAAAGAGAAAATAATTGCATGATCTCACAAAGACTTCTAGTTTAATTTTCCATAACTAATTAACTCATGGGGATTAATTAATTAATATTTCCAACTGCTGTTGAGACCAAAATTAATTTTACTTCCTATAGATAGACTAGGGACTGCTATAAATAGGAAGGGACCTAAAAATATTATTTTTAGAACTTTCTATTTTTAGCAGTTTCACCTCTCACCCAATGTGGCCAATGACCTCACTAGCCAAACTGCTATTTTTAGACATGCTATTTTTTGGCAGGTCTATTTTTAGCACATTCTAAATTTAGCATTTATTGTTGCACATTTTTCAACACTCCCTCTCAACAAGAAAGGCTTCCTCTCGAACCTGATCCTATAACTTTGGAATGTTCTGCATGCAACACATCTACCCAGTCCAATTGCTACAACAACACTTGGAACAAAAACACTCCCAACTGACCACTCTGTTGGGCTAGGAACATACTCTAATGCTAAAGCTCTACCTGCTACTGACAAGTGCTCCCTCTCTAACATATGCGCTACTGCAACACCTCCATGCATCTCACACCATTGCACACCTCTCTGTGCCACCTAGCATTGTGTAAAACACTTTGTGCCTCTCGCATTGTTGCAACCTGCTAGCTACGCGCTGTCCTGGGATTCTCTGCACTGTCACTCTCTCTGCTGCTCCATCCGCATCTATCTCTACCCAATCAGTCAGTTCCTACTACTCCATGTCGGGACTCCTATAGTAAGGTCTCATCCAAGAGGTTGGGTACCTCAAGGATCCTGCCCCTCCTCCTTGGGACGATCACTCTATTTCGCCCCACCTCCTAACTGGAGGTATGGCTGCATGTGATCCCTCAGCCCACTTGGCTCGAAGTTTCCCCCTACTGGAGATCTCTACATGAGTAGATGTCTCTACTCAATCTCCACTCAACTTCCCCTATTGTGGCTGCTCCACAACCTCCCGAAGTTGCTGCACCAATCGTGGCTCCTCTGCATGTTGAGAGGTAATATACCCTCCCTCTCAACCACCAAGTCTCTAACCGTTGCCTTGTTCCTTAAGGCTTTGCATGCATCTTGTACCTCAAGTGCATACAGGTTCTTGACTAGCACACCAATCTATTTCCACTTTCCCACCGTCACGAAATTTTCTAGAAAAGGAGCTAATTTTAAATCAACGATATCTCCTTCATCCGAACTCCAATTTAGCTGTTTTTTTTTTTTAATTTTGGGTATTTTTCTGCAAGGAATCCAAATCCGTTATTTATTTCTGAAAATTTTGTATAGAAATTTTCAGATTTTCTTTGCAAACTCTCGGCCCAAAACTCAAAACTTTGAAATCTCCTCTCAGTATATTGTTCTCTCCTTGATCACCTGTGCTTCGATACCATGTAGAATTTTTCTACAAATCAGCTAGCTCTGATACCATGTAGAAATTTCACCTGTAGAACAAACCGATATATGCAA
>APFE031228105.1:105255-129159 GCA_000404065.3 Pinus taeda
GTGAAGAGGATAGGGGTTCAAATGAAGAACCTATACAAGATAGAGGTAGAATATTGTGCTATGTTGAGCACTAAAGTAGAGAAGGTGTGCAATCGAGACATCGGTGAGTTGTGGCATAGGAGGTTGGGTCACTTTCACCATGGCACTTTGAAGATCATGCATCAAATTTCTATTGGTATTCCCAAGGGTACACTAGAGCAGGTAGACACATGCAAAGGGTGTACATTAGGGAAGTACACCAAATCTTCCTTTCATGACAAATTCAATTGAGCACAGGTGATCCTCAATCAAGTTCACTCATATGTGTGTGGATCGTTCTCAACAACATCCCCGACCAAGCACAAGTATTATGTGATATTTGTTAATGATTTTTCTCATAAGTGTTGGGTATTCTACATGAAGAGGAAAGATCATACTTTTTCTAAGTTTTTGGAATTTAAATCATTTGTCGAGAAAGATACTGGCAAGAAATTTAAAGTTGTCAAGAGTGATAACGGTGGAGAGTATGTGTTGAATGAGTTCAAAAAATTATCTGCATTAGAAGACATTCAACGAGAGTTGATAACACCTCATAAACCACAGCAGAATGGGGTTGATGAAAGGAAGAACAAGATTATTATGGGAGTGGCACGGGCGATGTTGCATGATCAGGGCCTGCCATTACACTTGTTGAATGAAGCATGCAACAAAGTTGTTTATTTGCATAATAGAAGGCCTCATTGAATTCTTGGGATGAGTACACCAAAATAGGAATTTTTCGGGAAGAAACCAGATGTGGCACACTTCAGGATCTTTGGTTCATAAGTCTACTTCCATGTTACCAAATATGCATGGAAAATGCTAGATCCAACAACAAAGTTGGGCATATTTGTGGGTTACACTGATACACCTCACAACTATCGGGTGTACCTACCAATCAACATAATGGCAGTGGTTCATAGAGATGTAAACTTCGATGAAGATAAGGCCATGAGATGTTCCCTTTAGAGGGAGCTTCAGCTACATGCGATTGAGGAGATTTTATTTCTTAAGGAGGAGCCTCACGATCATGTGGAGCAACCACATGTAGAGGAGTAGGGAGTGGAGACTATTGAGTTACGAAATAGGTATGTATTTACTATTAATTTCATCAACTTTTTCCTTGATTCTTATCTTTTTCATATCTTAATGCACTAATATATTAAGGAATTATGATAAGAAACATTACTCTCTAAATTTATAGCATCCACATATTGTGTACACTCTTGAAATAAGAGGACTTGCCCGGGTTGATGATTAATGTGGGGTAATTAGAAGTTTTAAAAGACACCTTTTATCAACCAACATTTTGGCGTCGTTGCCGAGGAGACTGTAGCCATTTTACAAAGAGTGATGTATATCTGATAATTTCTATTGAGGAAGAATTGGGTATTGAAAATGGAAGGTAAGAACCTACGTAATGAGTGAGTAAAGTGCTTGCTCCTCCGCCTGCTTTTCAGCACAATTACAGAAAAGTGAAGTAGGTGATTGATGCTTATCTATTGAGACAGAACTGGATATTAAAAACAGAAGGTAAGAATCTGTGTACAGAGAAAGTAAAATGCCTACTTCCCCGCCCGCTGTCCAGCAAAATTGCTAGGAAATTAAGGTAAAAATAAACATTTGAACTTTTGCATGAATGACTAAGAAGAAAATACTAGAAAACAATACAATTCCACATCCCAAACTCGAAAAATCTAAGGGATCGGTGACCCTTGGATGCTTAAATTTTATCGACAACATCTTAAGAAAAGTTGAATCTCAGCCATCAGTAGGTCCCTGAATCGTTGCTTCCAGACAACCTATTGTCTCCCTTTGGGCCACAGGCTCACCATCTGTAGCCTACGCTGAGGTCCACAGTAAAAGGAAAGGGGCTGAGCAGAGTTCTCAAGATATTGAAAATTCGTGCCCAATTCCCTCACAATAAGGTAATTCTTCGGAATTCTTGCAATATCCATGAAGGAGGAGGAGAAATAGGGGAAACAGAGGAACCACAATCCCCTCAAGTACTAATTGAGCAAAGGAAACCTAGTGTCCAAGATCAAGGGAGTGTTGTTAGGATCATTCCCACTTCTTCTAAACATCCTAGGGATAACTGTCTAGCTCCAGAGATCCCGGAAGGGTACTAGCATATCTTTGATCAAATGGACAATAATCCACAAGCACCCTAGACCTCTACATTACAATATCTTATCATTGACATAGATATCAATGCACCCATGAAAGCTATCCCTCTACAAAATATCCCCACATTTTGATGGACTCGCGTCAGAAGATCTGGATGCGTTTATGTTTGAATTTGATGTACTATGTTGGGGTTATGATTACACCACCGATCCCCAAAAACTGAAGCTATTTCCCTCTACGTTAAAGGGAGCAGTCCTACGTTGGTTTATGGGACTAGGTAAGGGCACCATAAATGATTTGGATCAAATGAAAACTACTTTCCTTAAAAATAGTAGGATTATTGTAGATCTAGGGAACTAAAATATGAGATATTCCAAATGGTAGCAAGAACTAGTGAAACGTTGGAAGAGTATGTGGAGCGTTTTCAATATAACCTCCAAAGGTCTCCCTACACAAACCTGTCTCTGCCTGATAATGTGCTAAAAACTATGCTAATTAAAGGGATGAAAGACCAATGGATAGAGACATTAAATATTATGGATAAAGGTGATATATATCAAGAAGACTATGCTAACATTATTAATTTGTGTATCAGGTGCTCAAGAGGCAGTACGACATTGAAACCAACAGAATGCGATATGACCACCAGGGACAGCATAATCTCTAGCAGAAGCATTACTCATACAGAAATCGACAACCTACTGGAGGATTTCAAAACAAATATCTCGGGAACTTTGACAACCCAATTAGACATTATGCAAGCCAGGCAGAAGCAGACCGAAGCAGAACAGAACCTGGTGATCTTTTGCTCTCGATGCAGGAAGAAGCATAGTCATAAAGAATTCCCATTGGATATGGTACAGACCTGTGCCATATGCACTAAAGATCATGCCTCAAAAAATTGGTCATTGCTCCCAGGGTTAAAAGCAGTCTTCAAAGAGGTAGAGGAAGAAACATAACCAATCTACCTGTTAAATCAGTGTCGCCAATGGCAAGCACGACAAATAGGTATGCCTATCGACCCACCTTCATTCTTTTAGCCATCACAATATAATTCTCAACAATACACAGGAGCTACATGGCAGAACCAACCACCTTTTCCTAATTGGTCACCACAAGCATTCTCTATGCCACCTTGGTCCAATCAATCAAATCAAAACAAAATTTGGCCAAATTCCTCTTACTTTCCACCATTCTGGCAGAACAATACATATCCATCCCAATGGTCCCCCTCCACTTCACAAAACCAGAATTGGCAGTCAAGCTGGTAAAGACCTACAAACTAGCCAGCAAGAACAATACCCCTGCCTCAACCTACACTACTAGCACCTTACACATTGCAGTAGAACCTGCAACCCACGACCACAGCTCCCAGCCCAGCCCAACCTGAATCCCAACAATAGACCAGTCCAATCAGTACAAATTATTGAAGGACCGGAGCCGAAAACTGAGTTGAGAGAGTGTAATGAACTCAAATTAAGGTCTGGATAGATAATTGAGTCAGAGGGTAACAAAAATATAAAATTAGAAGAACCATTACCTGTAGAAAAAACACCTCAAACAGAGAATACGGTTAAACAAAAGAGCCACGATCAAACTATTACCTCTTCTCCACCATTCCAAGAAAGGTTGATTATATCTCGCCCAATCGAATATCCTGATTTTGATCTTCTAGGAGAATTAAAAAATCTTTGTTTAAAAATACCACTCCTCTAGGCTATTCAGGACATTCCAATTTATGCAAAAACCATTAAGGAATTGTGTACTAAAAAGCCTACGAGGAAAATAAAAACAACACCCACTGTCCACGTAGTCGGAACTTTGTCTGATTTATTATCAGGCAGAGAAACACCAGTGAAATATGACGACCCAAGAAACCCTATAGTCACCGTACAAATAAATGGATGTTCCTTTCCCAATGCATTAGTTGATCTAGGGGCAGCTATTAATATTCTCACAACAACAACCTGTTAAAAACTTGGCATCATAGCCTTAGATCCAACTATGACCTTGCTGGAAATTGTTGACCGATCAGTTGTCAAACCAGAAGGGACACTATAGAATGTAATGGTGTCTGTAGATTCTTAGGAATACCCAACAAATTTCTTGATTATTAATCCTAGAAACCTGCTAGATGGACATCCGCTAATTCTAGGAAGACCTTGGCTAGTGACCGCAGATGCTTATATAAGTTGTCGAACATGCAGTATGACTATAGTAAGAGGAAGTAATGTGAAGAATCTAGCTTTATATCCTCTAGCTCAGCCAAGCTTAACAATAATAAAAACTAGGAAACAACTTGTAACATATTTAACTGAAAATATTCGGTCACCACTAACTGTAGCAAATGCTCTTGAATTTAAGAATCAAATAGAAGATGACATTATTAACACTTACATTAACCACCCAGATACCGTATCTAATCTAAAATGTCACATGATTGAAGCAGCCCTGCATAATGAAATTGAAGAAGATCCCTTAAAAGATATCAATGTTGAAAAATGTGCAACAAGAAATGTTAAATTTATAATGTGCTAAAAATGGACTTGCTAAAAATATCATGTCTAAAATAGCAGTTTGGCCAATGAGGTCATTGGCCACATTGGGTGAGAGGTGAAACTGCTAAAAATAGAAAGTTCTAAAAATAGCATTTCTGGGTCCCTTCCTATTTATAGCAGTCCCTAGTCTACCTATAGGAAGTAAAATTAATTTTGGTCTTAACAGCAGTTGGAAATATTAATTAATTAATTCAGTTGAGTTAATTATTTAAGGAAATTCGAATTTGAAGTCTTTGTGAGCATGCACATGAGTTGTCCCATTGATTGAGGAATTTATCCTTAATTTCCTCCACTGATTGAGGGAATACGTATGAGTTCTATAATGAGATAATTAGTTGACTTAGTTCTAACTAGTTAAATCCATTTAGATTATTTTAACAAGTTGTTAAAATAATAAAACATAGTTTATTAATGCTTGCATGCATGTGACAACTATTATTTTCGATAACTGAGAATTCACTCATGGATAACTATTGCATGTCAGTCCTGTCAGATATCCAATTGAGATCAGATGTGGGACAGTGTACTATCATATGCTTGACTATTTCTAGTAAGTAGTTTTTGCATGGTTGAGGAACTAGTGTCCTCAAGGATTGCGTAGTTGGACCATTGGTTAACTTGGTATGTTTGGAATTAATTGCATATGCTTTTGCCATTATTTCCTAAGCAAACTGCGCAAGGAAATAGGGATTGGACCATAGGCAAAGCCTTTATATACAAGGCTTGGTTGGTTCATGAGATATATCTTCATATCTTCATAGTTCATTGAGAACTGAATAGCTTGAGAGCTAATTCTTCTGTATTGTGAAGAGGATTTCCACTTGATTGATAATACATGGTTGGGGTTTTATGCTAGTGCTTTCCCCTGGATATAGCTTGTGTTATGTGTGATTATTTCTCTTGATCAGTTATGCATGTTTCTACTTGATGTTGCTCATGAATTCGATTATGCTTCCACTTAATGTTTTGTAGAAGTAGAACAAATATTATGCTTTATGACATTGCTATCAGTTTGTTCTACATGTGAAATTTCTACTACAATCAATGACCAAAAATTACCAACAACAACTGTTTATAACGGCAAACCCATTGAAATTGAGCCAGGGAAAGTCCTAAACATTAATAAAAACCTGATTGATGACCAACAGCAAAGGCTTGTTCAACTCCTTAGAAAATATAAGAGGCTTTCGCTTGGGATTACCCATATATGAAAGGGATTGATCCCCAATTATGCATGCACCACATCTATACTGAGAAAGATGTTAGACCCATTCAAAAACCTCAACGGAGGTTAAACCCTCACCTAATAGATGTTGTTAAAGATGAACTACAAAAATTGTTAGATGTAAATTTCATCTTTCCTATATCTGATAGAAAATGGGTTTATTCATTAGTTGTGGTTCCTAAAGAGAATGGGAAGTGACATATATGTGTCGATTACAGGGAGTTTAATAAAACAACACAAAAAGATCATTTTCCCCTCTTGTTCATCGACCAAGTTTGAGACACATTGGCAGGCAAAAAATTATTCTCTTTCCTAGACAGGTTCAATGGGTATAACCAAATCCAAGTTTCCCCTGAAGACCAGGATAAGACTACCTTCACCTTCCCCTGGGGGACATTTGCTTACATGGTATTACCTTTTGGACTATGCAGCGCACCAGCCACATTCTAGAGAGCCATACTCATCATTTTTGTAGACTTGATAAACGAGGGACTCGAGGTGTACATGGATGATTTTACACCCTATGGAGATGACTTCGATCCGGCATTACAAACACTAGAGAAAGTCCTGAAAAGATGCATTGCTACCAGGCTCTGCTTAAGCCATGAGAAATGCCACATGATGATGATCGAGGGCCTCATCCTGGGTCACTACATCTCAACATTTGGAATTCAAGTACATCCAGCAAAAATTCAGATAATCCTCTTAATACCTACCCCCTGCACACAAGCTGAGGTACGTAGTTTTTTGGGATTTTCTGGATATTATCGAAGATTTATAAAGAACTTCTCCCAAATTTTTTCACCATTATATGCTTTGATAGGAAATATCGATTTTTTATGAACTGAAAAATGTGACATTGCCTTTGAAGAGTTAAAATGGCTAGTATCAACAGCCCCAGTATTATGGGGCCCGAACTGGGATTTACCATTTCATATTTGATATGATGCATCAGATATGACTGTTGGAGTAGTTCTCGACCAAGAGGAAGATAAGAAACCTTATGTGATATACTATATCAACAAAAATTTAACTCCTGCTGATTTGAATTACACTGTGACCAAGAAAGAGTTTCTAGCTGTAACCTATGCTATTAACAAATTTACACACTATATAATAGGATACCATGTGGTTTTGTATATTAATCACTCTGTTATCAAATATTTAGCTAATAAACCTGTTACGAATGAAAGAGCGACATGATGGTTAATAATTTTGCAGGAATTCGACATAACAATCAAGGATCGACTAGGAAAGGAAAATCCGATGGCAAACTTCCTCTCACGTGTGCCAAAGACAAACGACTCGGCGGTAGTAGAAGACCAGTTCCCTGATGAGCACCTATTTGTTGTAACCGTGAAAACACCATGGTACATGGACGTCGCGAACTACCTAGCAGTGGGAAAATTACCCAAGCACCTGACGCCCAGTGAAAGAAAACTAATAGTACAACTCAACACTCGGTTCTCCTGGATCGAAGGATACCTTTTTCACATAGGCGCTGATATGCATATTCGAAGGTGTGTCAGGGAAGATGAAATCTTTGATATCCTAAAATCCTACCACGATGGGCCTTGCGGTGGACATTTGCAGACTGCAGGACTGGGCATAAAGTCTTATAGATGAGCTATTATTGGCCCGCCTTTTTTAAAGATGCCAAGAAGTTTTTCCAGGAATGTGATAACTGCCAAAGAATGGGCTACCCTGGCCAGTCTGACGAGATGCCCCTGCATCCACACTTAGTCATTGAACCTTTTGAACGTTGGGCATTAGATTTCATTGGCCCAATAAACCCATCATCTAATCAAAAGACATATATACTAGTTGCAACATAATACATGACAAAATGGGTGGAGGAAGAAGCATTACCAAGGGCAACAAAGGACACAGTAATCCACTTTCTTTTCCAAATTTTCGTGCAGTATGGCTTGCCTAGAGAAATAATCATGGATGGAGGGCCACAATTTGTAGGCCATAAGATTGTTGCTACATTAAAAAAATCATCATATTATGCACAGAATACCATCTCCATACCACCCGCAGGAAAATGGTCAGGTAGAAAGTACCAACAAAGTATTCGAGGCTATACTAACAAAGATAGCCACCTCACATAGACATGTCTGGGCTACCCGACTGCCAGAATTTGTGTGGGCATATCGCATGACTTGGAGGAATACCACAGGATACTCCCCATATCAGCTAGTGTTTGGCAAAGAACCTATCTTCCCAATATAATTTGAAATTCGGACATTGAGGATAGCCCAAGAGGTAGGCTTGGATCTGAATGAAGCACAAATTAACAGACTACATCAAATTAATGAATTGGATGAAATCTGGCTATCATCTCTTCAGCATACTGCACTAATCCAACAACAAAGAGCAAAATGGCATGATGCCCTCATCAACAAAATTATCTTCCATGAAGGTGATTGGGCACTTCTGTATGATTCTAGGTTCCAGGATTTCCCGAGCAAACTCCAGACCAGATGGTTAGGCCCCTACAATATACAAGAGGTGCACGATAATAGCACCCTTACATTAGCCACCACTGATGGGTATGGCTACTCTTTTAAAGCAAATGGGCATCGAGTATGCTTCTATCATAAACAGCTTACAAGGGAATCCTTTTGCCAACAGTTACATGAAGATTCCACAATACAAATTCTTGCTGAGGAGGGAAACCCTTCCACAACACCAGTCCAATGAAGAATTTATTTTTTTGAAACCTATAAATAAATTTGCCTTTCTATTTTATTTCTATTTGATTGGATTTTCTTTGATACTAGATTGTATATTAGTTTTTTTTTTCTCTATTTTTCCTTTGTTGTTCCCTACAGGGAACAGTTGTTGTTCCCTATAGCGAACAACACTCTTGTGTGTGTATTTTCCTTTGGTGTTCCCTACAAGGAATAGTTATTGTTCCCTCTAGGGAACAACACTTTTCGTGTGCATTTTCTCATGTTGTTCCCTATAGGGAACAACAATTTTCATATGCATTTTCCCTTGTTGTTCCCTACAGGGAACAACAATTTTTGCGTGCATTTTGCTTTGTTGTTCCCTATAGGGAACAACAATTTTCGTATGCATTTTTCTTTGCTATTCCCTATAGGGAACAGTTGTTGTTCCCTCCAGGGAACAACAATTTTCGTGTGTATTTCGCTTTGTTGTTCCCTCCCTCCAGGGAATAACAATTTTCATGTGTATTTTGCTTTTTTGTTCCCTCCAGGGAACAACTGATGTTCCCTATAAGGAACAACAAATTTTGCGTGCATTTTTCCTTGTTTTTCCCTAGAGGGAACAAAAATTTTACCGTGTATTTCCCTTGCTATTCCCTACAGGGAACAATAATTTTCTTATGTATTCCCTTTGTTGTTCCCTATCGGGAACATCATCGTTTTTCGTCTGTTCCCTATAAGGAACAACACTTTTTCTGCGTATGTTTCTTTGATGTTCCTTAAAGGGAACAACTACTGTTCCTTATAAGGAACAACACTTTTTGTGTGGGTTTTTCTTTTCTTATTCCCTTCAAGTAACAACACCTTTTGATTGTTTTTGAGAACATCCTCTTTCTCTTCCTTGTATAATCATCCCTAGACCATCCCAGTTCACTTTCTATGATCCTCTTAATGGCATAAAAAGTACAATACATATTTAAGGACAATAAGTATGGAGTCTACTAGAACAGACAAATATCTTGAATACTATCATCTTTAACAAGATTGCTTTGTGATGATCGAAAAAGAAAAGACTTAGTTATCTATATCACTTCACTGTCCTCATTTCCACTAGAAATCAAACTGATTGATTATTTGTACCATGATGGTTCCCCCTTTTCCATATAACTCTCTCTATGTATTACCAATAAGATTATGGGTATATTTTTTTTCTATTGATATGTTCAAACTTCTTCTGCCATCCCTACTCTTAAGGAGTGATGAGCCACCCTCTATGTACAAATTGGGGAGTGTAAATAATAATAATAATTAATAAAATATATATTCACTAAGATTTTTATGATCTTCTCCACATATGGAGGATACGAGGTCTCATCACGAGCCAATCTACCGTGATCATAAGGAAGGAGTGAAGTGGCATTCCCACTATGGCCACCACACCGGGAATATGATCCAATAGATACATAAAAAAAACAAAGTCCTTGGAAACAAGAGGTCTCATCACGAGCCGGCCTGACCACTTTCACTACTTCCCAGTGAATGGCAATGTGTTCACCTAGTTACCATGCCAGCACATTGGTCTCTACTATGGACATCATAAGGCACTTCCCCAATTATATATAGAGGACCATGGTTCCCAAGGGTTAGAAATCAACTTTGTCGAGGCTATGGATGCCTGCAGGCAACAGAAGCTATGCTGATGGTATTGAAGCTTTATTTTACATCAATAATTATTATAATACCCTCTTCTTATGTTTTTATCTTTTCTACAAAGAGATTATGTCCCTAACATACCTTGAACCTTTATGCATGAGTAATTTTTTTTAAATCAATCACAACATTTTTAAGTGGAATAACGACAGTAAAGTATTAGTTCCTACGTATGCTAGCCCTTTTTCTTTATCATATCACATCACGGCATCCTATCACTTATTGATAATTCTCGGTACACACCTTGATTTCACCACTCCAATATCCTTTATGATCCTTTCATTAATATGCATACCTTGCCAATCCATCACCCTTGTACTTTGCCGCAAGCGCGTTATCCTTTCATTCATTCGGTCGTAGGTGACCTATTATTTCGAAGGGGGGCGGGGACCTCCAGTGTACTTATACATGTGCTGTCATCTTTTCATTGGATTTTGTAGAATGATACGACATTCCATGATCACAGGGCATGTGGCATTATAGCAGTCCTCAATAACGGTATTTATGTTATAAAGTACCACCTAATAGAGCCATTACAACCATTTGTTGTTCCATCACTCGGCTCTGTTCGTCACTGTGCTTTCCCCGCTACACTTATCGTTTGCAGAATTCAAGCATTACAAGAGGAATAACAGTGCGTCAAGAACCTTTAACACTGGTTGTCACTGATGAATCCAAGGAAATTCTAGCTCATGCAGGATGGATAGCATACTTTACGAGATTTCAACTACCCAACGAGGAAATTGCCATCAAATTCTTATGAAATCTACATAATGGACAATCAATGGTAAGAGATAGACAGATCACTGTAACAGACACTATGATAGCAGAAGTGTCTAGGTTACCAGCAGAAGGACCAATATGGGTTGGCAAGCGATTGAAGCTGCATGACGCTATTGAGGCATTTAGGGATGAAGGATAGGAGCTAATCAAGAAGGGCAAAGGCGTTTAGCCATCTTCTCTTGGAGAACCATGGGGAGAATTAGCACAAATCATCTAGAACTACATTACCTGCGATGGGCGTAAAGACATGGTAAGGCCGCGACAACTCAAACTTTTAGCAGTTTTAAAACGAAAGTGCTCTATTAATTTACCTGCATTGTTTAATTATTTACTACATGACACTGCTGAGAGGCTAAGACGGTCCCAACACATAGAAACAATAGTTAGCCACCACTATCTGATCAGGTTAATAGTTAGCTATAACCTTGCCCAACAACAATCAAGTTGGGATGATCTAATATTAGCCCTCGAAGGAGGTATAGCCTTGCCAGCAATTAACCCTATTCCAAAAAGAAATAGGACTGCCCTTCTAGGTAACATACCTCGCAATTTCAGATGATCCACAAGGTTGAGGTCAAAGCTCAGAGTGTCTTAAAATCCTCAAGGCAACGTTAGTCAACCCATAGAATTATCCAGCCCAGTAACAGAACAATACTTGCAGCTAGAGCTAGAAGGACAAGATAACCCTGAATCAGAACCTGAGGAAGGAACAAGGCATTCTGGAGATGAACAAGGAAATGAATTGGGACTTTCCCCAACACCAAATATGAGCCCTCGAGATGATCTGTTGCACAATTTCGAGTGGCCCAGGTCTTGGCCAACATGAATGTTTACTTGTAGCCTGAAGGCCCGCTCAATCTTAATTTAGGAGCAACCCAATCTCCTAAGAATTCTGGTGGTACCAGAATTCTATCTCCCTCAAAAGATGCAAGCAATGAAGCAGAGATAGATGCAAAGGCCATTCAGGAAGCAGAGAACCAATCTGGTGACATGCTCCCAGTGGAAAATAGTCAGGTAGGCCTGAGCACAAAGAACATAGGCCAAGAAGAAGAAGTAGAGACAGAGATAATTTGGGAAGTTGATAATCAATCAGGAGATACAGTCTTATTAGAACAGAGCCAGGGTGAGAAACCAAGCTCTTTAGAATCAGAAACTATTAATGAGACTGTCAGCAGAATAGTTACTCCTCCAAAAAGGTATAGAGATAAATTGAAAAAGTTAAGAAAAGAACATCAGAAGCTACGCAAGACGGTCAAAAAGCTCAGAAGAAAAATAAAGAAATCACAGTGGGAAAGGTCCTAGACAAAACCCTGGAGACAGTAAATGCAGTTGTACAAACAAAGTTATGTGAAGGTAGGGCTACAAGGACTCAAACTGAGCCCATACCTACTCAACCAGTCATCATTCAAGAGGAACAACATGCACTTTTATTAGACGTAGCAACTCAGACAGAGGAGGTACCCTCTTATAGCAGGGCTACTCAGACAGAGGCATGGACCTCCAATAATAAAGAGATTCAAACAGAAAACATCCTTTCTCATATCATAAGAACTCAGACAAACATACAAGCTAGAGATGTCATGACACATAATGACCCCATTATACTGAATCTTCAAGAAGAATTAGCACAGGCTCGGCTCGTGTTAGAACGGCTTGAACAAGAAACTGTTTCCTAGCAAAAATATGAAGAGTTTCAAAGACAGCTTCGGAAAATGAATGCAATAGAGATCGAGACCTTCGATAGATACAGAAAAGCAAAAGAGAAAATATAGAGAATCAAGCTCAAACTAGCTAGGGTCATAGGTTGAACAGACACCATCTGCTCATTATATACAGATGTCTTGGCATGCAGGTCTCCTGCCACCAATTATGCCCTGTTTTTGTTAGAACGATACTTCCTATTGAAAATAAATTCCGTGAGAGCTAGAAACCAATTGAATTAAAAATTGTTGAAGATTTTATAAATTGCTGCAAACAGCATGGTGTAAAGGTTCAAAGGCTTCTTTGCAAAATTTACCTGCACAATTTTGTATTAGAGGATGAGGTGGAAAAGAACCCTAACCATTTTTTGGGAGATGTTCAATTCCAAGCCTTTATCTCATTTACAGTTAATCAACTTAAATGGTTTAAAGCTCATTACGCATTCCAAAGACAAGAACATGGATTGGATCTTTGGGTAAGAAGTGAACCCAAGCACCCTTCACAAATGCTTGCCAATCATAAGAGTCTGATGACAAGGGAAGGGGTGATTAAATTTTTAGGGCCTATTCATAAGGAGATTGTACAGAACGGAGTATCATATTTTCAATCCATTTAAGAAAGCTCTCTGGCTGCATCCAAGCTCAGGTGGATGGACTCCACTAGTAGTGTGCAGGATAGGGAGCCATTTAATAACATAAACTTTAAAGCAACTATGGCCCGTTTTGTCACCTATAGCAACCTTATTTTGAGAGAGGGACCTTATTGGTTAGGATGTCAGTTTCGTAGCCCCATCATTTGGTATCCTCCTGAAGGTTATAGGGCTATCTACGAATTTCCTGAAGGAAAGGAAGGGCCCACCTTTGCACTCCTAGCTCAACATCATGGTTTTAGACCATTTTTTTATGCTCCTTCTCTAGCCTACTCTTTACTGCAGTCCATCAGAATTACTTACTTTTCATGAGGACATGAAACATCACCTTTTTCCTCGATTCTTATCTTTTTCATATCTTAATGCGCTAATATATTGAGGAATTATGATAAGCAACATTACTCTCTGAATTTATAGCATCCACATATTGTGTACACTCTTGAAATAAGAGGACTTGCCCGGGTTGATGATTAATGTGGGGTAATTAGGACTTTTAAAAGACACATTTTATCAACCAACAAAGACACCCACTCAAGCAGAGTCTTCCAGAGATGGGAGAAATCACACATGAAAGGCTGACAGGTTATTGCATGATGCTAAATAGAATGTGGAAGCACCCACATAGCAGTGCATGCAGGAGGTGTTATGTAACCAGCTCATAAAATAGAAGAAAAGAGAGATAAATGCCTTCAAAATCAACCTCTTTGAGGGGGAAACCTCCTTTTCATTACACAAATGAGCAATTATTGGATGATACAAATGAAAAGACCTCATTTCTATATATAGGAGTCTAAGGGGACACAATATAATCATAGACGACATAAGAATAATAATGTAAGGGCACAATAATAACAATATGGGGAAAACATGGGCACAACAATAACAATAAGGGGTACAATGACAATAATAATAAGGGAATACACTACTATTATGGGGACCTAACATGCCCCTCTCCTTCAAAAAATTGTTTTCCTCAACGCTTGACTAGTTCTGATTGCTTCTATATAAAATTCTCATCCTCCCATGTAGAATCTTCAGTGGGTAAGTTCTTCCACTTTATGAGATACTCTGAAATTGATCGATTTCACAGTTGTCAAATTCTTGTTTCTATGATTGCTTCAGGTTCCAATATGATTTTTCCTTCCTCTTCAAGCTCTGGAAATATTGTTTGAACTGGGAGCTTATCACCTATAACCTTCTTTAATCACGAAACATGGAAAACTAGGTTCACTCAGGAAGATGCGGGAAGTTCCAATTTGTATGCCATAATACCTATCTTTTGCAACACCTTGTACGAACCATAATACTTTGGTGATAATTTATTATCCTTCTTATCTTGCTTGAGGGACATTTGTTTGTATGGTTGTATCAATAGAAATACCTAGTCACCTACATCAAAACTTATTTCATTGCAATGCTGATCCTCCTATTGTTTCATTCTATTATACACCAAAGTTAGGTTATCCTTTAAGAGTTGGAGAACTTTTTGTTGATGATCGATGTGATCTTCCACTACTTGAACCTTAGAATTTTCTCTTAAATATGATGTGATGGACGGTGGATGATATCCATAAAGCGCCATAAATGGGGTCATTTTTTTGTAGTATGGAAGGAAGTGTTATACCACCATTCAATGAGAGGCAACCATTTGACCCATTGTGTTTGTTTATCAAATACAAAGCAACGGAGATATCCTTCCAAACATTTGTTCACTATCTCAGTTTTCCCATCGGATTGAGGATGATAAGATGAGTTATGAGCTAATCGAGTACCCAGACAAGAAAATGATTCTATCCAAAAATTTCCGATGAAAATAGGATATCTGTCACTCACAATAATCTTTGGGTTTCCATGTATCTTTTGAATTGTTTCCATAAATGCATTAGTAACTGTATTGGATTGAAATGGATGAGATAATGCATAAACGTGTGCATACTTGGTAACTCTATCAACTACCACCCTGATGACACTCTTTCATTCGGACTTGGGTAAACCTATGATAAAATCCATTGAAACCTCCTCCCAATGTTGACTTGGAATGGATAAAGGTTGTAATATACTTGGAGTCTTAATTGTCTCACCTTATTTTGTTGGAAAACCAAACATTCTGCCACAAAATTTTGAATATTAGATTTAAGGCCATTCCAAAAATATCCTTCTTAACCTTGTAGTAAGTTTTTGAAAATCTTGAATGCCCTCCTAAGGGAGATGTGTGAAATTCTCTAAGAATCTTCTTTTTGAGTTGGGAATTATTATAGAGGTATAAGCGATCTTTGTACCATAACGAATCATTTTTCCAGCTAAATATATCACATGTACTAGGATCTTGCTGCAACTTTTGAATGAGTTCCCACTTCTTCATCATTCTTCCATTCATCCCTTGCTTCGTTTATCTAATCTGGTTGGATAATAGAAATGGCACAAATCAATGCTTCCACATCCTCATCCTTTCTTGAGAGTGCATCTGCAACAACATTTTGCTTCCCTTTTTTTTAGATGATTTCAAAGTCATAACCCAACATCTTTGTGTTGGAAATAATACTAAGAGGGGGGGGGTTGAATCAATATTAGCAAATCAATAATCTTTTCATTTCCATTATCAGATTCATATACGCTACTTCAGTTAAGGATACCCGCGTGTATACACAACTGTTTTTAATGCAACTAGCGTATATCTAGTAAACTTATGATTTAGTTAGTTGATCTTCAATGAGTGCATCAAGACATTATTAACCATATGAATAGTAAACAAGTGTAGTAAAACAGAATAGATCATCACACATAAGAAGCACACATGAACACCATGATATAAGGTGGAAACCCAATGTGGGTGAAAACCACCTACTACAATTCGACTCTATCTTATTTTAATAAGAAACTTCTTTTTACAATATTTATGTACTGGTGTAGTCTTATACCAGTACGCAGGCTTCTACCTACAGAAGGCTACAACCTTCTCTCATTCTCCAGCTTCTCCTGGAAGGGAGCTACAACCCCCTTAGCTCTTGTACTAGCTGATGTACTATTACGTAGGTGTTGACCTATAGAAGGCTACAACCTTCTCTTTTCTTCTAGGGACCACGTTTCTTAAATTTTCATATTGGATCCATAAATACAAAATAATCACCACTACAATACAATCATTAAATCTAAATCACCCAACAATTGAATCACTGAAACCCTATCATCAAAACACAGTCACCAGAACATAGAGAAGAGCCCAGAACTCTGCAACAACCACTAGAACCAACATCAACCTCAAACATCAAATCTCATAATGTATACGCTACTTGACTATGTCAAACCAATGTGTATATGCCCTTTCACCATAGAGAACCCGCGTACAAATCTGAAAATAGTTACTTATACCTTCACTGCAATTTTCAACTTCATATATACCCAGAACATGAGATATAAAGGATAAAGCATGCGTCAGTATTCAAATCTATTCATGATCATACCATATAATGATGATGCATTTTAGTCTTCATGATCCCGGTCCATCAACCTTCATCAACCACATAGGTGCACCCTTGGTTCAGATCAAGCAAAGCATCACAAACCCATAACCAACATACTAGATCTCACACTTCATCAAATATTCATCACTTGCACACTTACACCCTCTTGGCCTAATGATCTTCTCCTTATATAGTCTTAGGCCTTACTCAATACCATGGTCCAAAAGCACGTAGAACCAATACCTTGGACCCAATACCTGGGGTCAACACTTCAGACCAAATATCATGGACCAATACCCAAAGACCGTGGACCAAATACCATAGACCAAAACTTAGATTTCTAACATGTACACACCTTTCCTTCAGTAATCATGCGTGTGTACATATATGCAACTTGGTATATGGTAAAACTGCGTGTATGCGCATTATTGTCACAACGAACCTGCGTATACCTCTCTAATCATTCTAGTTGTACTATGATCTATCATCTGAGTGAGTTTCCATCAAGGAAAACACTTGTATCATACCTGTATCATAATGCCAACAATCTCCCCCTTTGGACTTGATGGCAACATCCACACCAAGTCACTCTCTCCCTTTGACATCAAGGGCAAAGGGCAGAGCAAGATATTCTCTCCCTTGATATGCATTTTGTTGTCCATACTCCCTATGAGTGCATGCTAAAGACTCTAGTTGAGCTACCCCTTTGTACATGCCAAGATGTACCAATCCGTCCATTCTCCCCCTGAGCACATGCCGAGTCTAAACAAGACCATGATAGTCATCAGTAACTGTCATACACCATATGATCTGCACTATAATCATCTGTCACTAGCATCCAGACCTGTAACCTACAATCCATTCTCTTGGCCAATCAACAATCAGTAGCAAGATGTGTCAATAAGCATCATCACGAAAGACTTCTAACCATAATGCATATGCTCCCCCTGAGCCTGTGCCAACCATCATATACCATGACCGAACCATTTCCTGAGTCTGTTCTGCTGCTTTTTCCTTCAAAGCTCCATATACACTATTCTGCAGCCTCTAACTCGTGTATATAAGTGACTTATCTTCATAATATCTGCGTATGCAAATTGGAATACTGAAGGTCTACACTTTCAGTTTCCCCTATGTCTGTTATGTCAACTAACTAAGTTATGCCACATCTTTATGTCTCTAATTTTGTCTTCTTCAATACCTGGAATTGTGATGATTATGATCCTCTTGCTTTGGAGTTCGAATTTTGCTTCTGCATTCACTTACTTTATGTCCAAACTTGTTACATTCATAACATCTTACATGTTTCATATTCCTCCTATAGTAGTCAATGGCTTTGTGACCAAACATATTGCAAGCAAAACAATATCCCTTGAAGCATCTGGAGTGTGATGATATTTTTGTGTGATGGTCTTGAGTCATTTTGCTTTTGCATCTAGCTGCAATATGTCCAAAGTTATGACATACATAACATTCAACATTATTCACTTGAGGAAATAACCGACTATCATTTCCATAGTTAGGAGGAAAAAATATTCTTTGAAGAATTTCTTTCCTTCTTTGTTGCTGGGGTTGACCACTTATCTCTTCGTTGATCATTTCAGATTTTGCATTAGAATTCCTTTCCTCACCCTGTGAGCTAGATTCACCTTCGACAGTTTCATAAAAACCAAGACCATTTTTGATAGCAGGGGATCTTTGACTACTAAGAATATTATCCAAAATCTTAGTACTGTCTTGGAATCATAACAATTTATCCTTTTCTTCTAATTTGCCTTTTAAGATATTTACCTCAACCCAATGTTGTTCTTCCTTTTCCAGATATTGCTTCCTTATGTTTTCTTCAGTTTTTCTTCCTTCTTCCACTTGTTGCCTTAATTTGAGCACTTCATGTTCTTGTTCTTCAAGAGCTTCTTTATTCTACTTCTTTGATTCTTTAAGATCTTCTTTTAGAGAGAGGATCTTAGATTCAAGTCTCTGAATTGTTATGCTCTAATCTTTTACCACATCCTACAGCTACTCCCTTACTATGGTTACTATCTCCAGCTATTCTTTGAATCTGGTAACTTCTTCTGTTTTTACATCCTTGTTTTCATATGCCATGAGAAGTCTAATGTCTTCATCACTATTGGATGAGTCATTAATTTTATCATGAGAATAATAGCTTCTATTACCTTCTTCAGACATCTTTCGTTTTTTGTGAGGGCATCTAGCAACGTAGTGACCAACCCTACCATAAGAAAAGCATTTGCAAGGTAGCTTACCTTTGAACCTACCAGATCCCCATTCAAGATTCTTGACAAAATTTACCTCATATTATTCTTTTGAAATTTATCATGATTCACTGAGTTTTTCTTTTCCATTTGCTGATACTTTAAATTCAGCTTCTCTCATATCTGATAGTCCTCCTTTTCTCATCTCAAAAGCAGTTAAGATTCCGTGAAGTTGCTTCATAGTGATTTTCTGCAGATCCTCCTTTTCTTCTATGGCAGACACTTTGGATTCAAATTTAGTAGACAAGGATCTCAAAAATTTCTCAACTAAGACAACTTGCTTAATTTCTTAACCCAGATTCCTTATATAATTGACAATCTCATCTATACACAGGAAGTAATTAGCTATGCTTTCATTACTATGCATCTTAAGAGTTTCATACCGTATTCTGAGAGTTTGAAGCTTAGCACGTTTACCTAATCATCTCCTTCGTGGCTTAGAATGATTTTATCCCATATTTCTTTGGCTGATTTGAACTGCATGACCTTGACAAATTCTGATTGTGACAAACTTCCCAATAAGATAGTAACAGCTTTGGCATTGAGTTCACATTGCTTTCTACCTACCGTATCTATACAAGTTGTTGATGGATATGTATATCCTCCTTCCACGATTCCCCAAACATCTGTTCCAAGCGATTGTAGATATGCTGTGGTTCTTATCTTCCAGTAGACAAAATTGCTCCCATCGAAGACTGGTGGTCTGATGGATCCCTCTCTTTCTTGATTACTCATCCTGATGGATCTTCCTTCAAGCGATCAAGATTCTTCTAAAGGACCGGCTCTGATTCCAATTGTTGGAAATAATACTGAGAGGGGGGTGAATCAGTATTAGAAAATCAATAATCTTTTCATTTCCATTATCAGATTCATATATGCTACTTCAGTTAAGGATACCCGCGTGTATACACAACTGTTTTTAATGCAACTAGTGTATATCCAGTAAACTTATGATATAGTTACTTGATCTTCAATGAGTGCATCAGGACATTATTAATGATATGAACAGTAAACAAGTGCAGTAAAACAGAATAGATCATCACGCAGAAGAAGCACACATGAACACCATGATATAAGGTGGAAACCCAATGTGGGTGAAAACCACCTGCTGCAATTCGTCTCTATCTTCTAATAATAAGAAAATTCTTTTTACAATATTTATGTACTAGTGCAATCTTATACCAGTATGTAGGCTTCTACCTGCAGAAGGCTACAACCTTCTCTCATTCTCCAGCTTCTCCTGGAAGGGAGTTACGACCCCCTTAGCTGTTATTCTAGCTAATGTACTAGTACGTAGGTGCTGACCTACGGAAGGCTACAACCCTCTCTTTTCTTCCAAGGACTACATTTCATAAATTTTCATACTGGATCCATAAATACAAAACAATCACCATTGCAATACAATCATTAACTCTGAATCACCCAACAACTGAATCACTAAAACCCTATCATCAAAACACAGTCGCCAGAACACAAAGTAGAGCCCAGAACTCTGCAACAACCACTAGAACGAACAGCAACCTCAAACATCAAATCTCATAATGTATACGCTACTTGACTGTGTCAAAACAGCATGTATATGCCCTTTCACCAGAGAGAACCCACGTACAGATCTGAAAATAATTACTTATACCTTTGCTGCAATTTTCAACTTCAGATATACCCAGAACATGAGATATAAAGGATAAAACATGTGTCAGTATTCGGATCTATTCATGATCATACCATATAATGATAATGCATTTTAGTCTTCATGATCCTGGTCCATCAACCTTCATCAACCGCATAGGTGCACCCTTGGTTCAGATCAAGCAAAGCATCACAAACTCATAACCAACATACTAGATCTCACACTTCATCAGATATTCATCACTTGCACACTTACACCCTCTTGGCCTAATGATCTTCTCTTTATATAGTCTTAGGCCTTACTCAATACCATGGTCCAAAAGCACATAGAACCAATACCTTGGACCCAATACCTGGGGTCAACACTTCAGACCAAATACCATGGACCAATACCCAAATACCATGGACCAAATACCACAAACCAAAACTTAGATTCCCAACATGTACGCGCCTTTCCTTATGTAATCATGCATGTGTATGTATACGCGACTCGGTATATGGTAAACCTGCGCATATACGCATTATTGTCACAGCGAACTTGCGTATACCTCTCTAATCATTCTAAATGCACTATGATCTATCATCTGAGTGAGTTACCATCAAGGACAACACCTGTATCATAATTCCAACACTTTGTGACCCATTTTTGTTGCTCTTCTAAAGATAATATTTGTTCTAAAAAAGTATTTAAGACTATCATGATCTGTTTTTACCTTGAAGTGTCTTCCCATTAGGTAACGTCATCATTTCTTAAGTGCATGTAGTATTGCCAACATTTTCTTCTCATAAATAGCTATGTGTAAATATTTTCCTTTGATTGGATGACTTCCAAAAGCAATGGGCCTTTCTCCTTGCATTAAAATAGCACCAATTCCATTTCCTAAGGCATCACATTCCACAATAAATGTTTTTGTGATGTTTGGCGTAGCTAAGACCAGTGCTTGGCACATTATCTCTTTAAGATGTTCAAAGGCCTTCATTGCTTCTGGAATCCAAGAAAATGCATCTTTCTTCAATAATGTTGTTAGAGGTGCCTCTCTTCTCCCATAATTCTTAACAAACTTGCATAATACCCTATCAACCTGAGAAATCCTCGCAGATTCTTTATGGATGTGGGAATTTTCCATTCCTTAATGGCTTTAATTTTGCTAGGGTCTACCTTAATACCTTCATGAGATACAATATAACCCTAATATTCCACCTCTTGTACTCCAAAGAAAAATTTGGAGGTTTTTTCATATAATTGTTTCTCCTCCAATAGTTTGAGCACTCTGTCAACATGTTGAACATGATCCTTCCAAGACTTTCTATAGATTAGTATATCATCAAAAAATACTAACACAAATTTTCTAAGGGTTTTAAAACGGAATTCATCAAACCTTGAAATGTAGAAGGTGCATTGGTAAGGCCAAAAGGCATGACCAAAAATTCATAATAACCCTCATGAGTTCTACATGTTGTTTTCGAAATGTCTTCGGTCTTCATTCTAATTTGATGATATCCTAAATGAAGGTCTAACTTGGTGAAGTAAATTGCTCCATGCAATTCATTCAACAATTCATAAATGACAGGAATGGAGAATTTATCTTTAATAGTGAGCTTGTTGAGCTCCCTATAATCTAGACACATGCGCCATGAACCATCCTTCTTGTGCATCAATACTACTGGAGTAGAGAAAGAAATTTGACTCGGTTGAATTATACCAGCCTCTAGGATCTCTGCAACCATACGTTCAATTTCACTCTTTTGGGCGTAGGGATGTTTGTAAGGCCTGATGTTTGGAGGAACACTTCTTGGAATCAAATGAATAGCATGATCATGATCAAGAATAGGTGGGAGGCATTTAGGAGTCTCAAATACCCTAGAATGATTGTGTTATGAAACCAGCGCACAAAAAGATAGAAAAGGTAGATCAACACCTTAGAAATAAGCCTCTTCGAGGGAGCAACCTCGTTTATATTACACAAATGAAAAATTCTTACATGATTCAAATGAAAAACCTCCTTTCTATACACAGGAGTCTAAGGGGTCACAATATAACCAAAATCGAACTAACAATAATAATATAAAGGCACAAAAATAACAATAGTGGGATTCTATGGGGCACAATAATAACAATATGGGGACAATAGGGGCACAACAATAACAATAAGGGATACAACAACAATAGTAATGGGGGAATCATTATTATTATAGGGACCTAACATGCCCCTCTCCTTCAAAAAAGTGTTGTCCTCAACGCTTGAGTAGTTATGATGCTTCTATATAAAATTCTCATCCTCCCAGGTGGAACCTTCAACGGGTAAGTTATTCCACTTAATGAGATACTCTGAAATTGATTGATTTTGTAGCTGTCGAGTTCTTGTTTCTTTGACTGCTTCAGGTTCCAATATGATTTTTCCTTCCTCATCAAGTTCTATAAATATTGTTTGAACTTGAAACTTGTCACCTATAAACTTCTTTAAGCATGAAACATGGAAAACTGGGTGCACTCAGGAAGTTGCAAGAAGCTCCAATTTGTATGCCATAGTACCTATCTTTTGCAACACCTTGTACAGAACATAATACTTTGGTGATAATTTATTATCCTTCTTAGCTTTCTTTAGGGACATTTGTTTATATGGTTGTAGCCATATGAATACCCAATCACCTACATCAAAACTTCTTTCATTGCGATGTTGATCTGCCTACTATTTCATTCTATTCTGCACCAAGGTGAGGTTATCCTTTAAGAGTTGGAGAAATTGTTGTTGATGCTCGATGTGATCTTCCACTGCTTGAACCTTAGAATTTATATTAAATATGATGTGATGGATGGTGGATGATATCCATAAAGTGCCATAAATGGGGTCATTTTTGTTGCAGTATGGAAGGAAGTGTTACACCATCATTTACCCAGAGGCAACCATTTGACCCACTGTGTCTATTTATTAGATACAAAGAAACAAAGATATCCTTCCAAACATTTGTTTACTATCTCAGTTTTCCCATCAGATTAAGGATGATAAGTGTTGGGTTGTGTTATATTCTTTCCACATAGTTAACAGGGGGTTTGAGGGGTACTCGTAACCCCACTTTATGGGGTCCGGGGCAGC
>APFE031228105.1:137250-155214 GCA_000404065.3 Pinus taeda
GGTCCATGGTATTGGATGCTTCGGCATGTATAATATGTATTGTAACATTGAAAGGAATATAATGAAAAATCAAGCTGGTAGTCTCGGTCTTGAGATCCGGGAAAATCTCTGTGTATATGTGTTTTTATGTGTTATGCTCTCGCATTGTTTATTTTTCTGTGATTTAGAATTCGTATGCAGGTAATTTCTGTACGGGGTTAAAACCTACAATAAGATGATCTATGAGCTAATTGAGTATCAAGACAAGAAAATAAATATGTCCAAAAATTTCCAGTGAAAATGGGATCTCTGTCGCTTACAATAATCTTTGGGTTTCCATGTATCTTTTAAATTGTTTCCATAAATGCATTAGAAACTATACTCGCTTTAAATGGATGAGATAATGCACAAAAGTGTGCATACTTGAAAATTCTATCAACTACCACCATGATAACACTCTTTCCTTCGGACTTGGGTATTCCTATGATAAAATCCATTGAAACCTCCTCCCAATGTTGGCTTGGAATGGTTAAAGGTTGTAATAGTCCTAGGGTCTTAATTGTTTCAACTTTATTATGTTGGCAAACCAAACATTCTGCCACAAACTTTTGAATATCCAATTTAAATCCATCCCAAAAAAATCCTTCTTAACTCTGTGGTAGGTTTTTAGAAATCTCGAGTGCCCTCCTAAGGGAGAGGTGTGCAATTCCCTAATAATCTTTTGTTTGAGTTGCGAATTCTTACATAGGTATAATTGATCCTTGTACCATAACGAATCATTTTTCCAGCTAAATGTATCAGATGTACTGGGATCTTGTTGTATCTTTTGAATGAGTGCCCACACTTCCTCGTCATTCTTCCATTCATCCCTTGCTTCATTTATCCAATCTGGTTGGATAATAGAAATGGTGCAAAGAAATGCTTCCACATCCTCATCCTTTCTTGAGAGTGCATCTGCCACAACATTTTGCTTCCCTTTTTTGTAGATGATTTCAAATTCATAACCCAACATTTTTGTGACCCATTTTTGTTGCTCCTCTGAAGATAATCTTTGTTCTAAAAAGTATTTAAGACTATCATGATCTATTTTTACCTTGAAGTGTCTTCCCATTAGGTAGGGTCACCATTTCTTAAGTGCATGTAGTATTGCCAACCTTCTCATAAATATCTTTTTGTAAATACTTTCCTTTGATTGGACGACTTTCGAAAGCAATGGGTCATTCTTCTTTCATTAAAACAACACCAATTTCACTTCCTGAGGCATCACATTCGACAATAAAGGTTTTTTTGAAGTTTGGTGTAGCTAAGACTGGTGCTTGGCACATTGCCTCTTTAAGATGTTCAAAGTCCTACATTGCTTCTAGAGTCCATGAAAATGCATCTTTCTTCAATAATGTCATTAGAGGTGCTACTATTCTCCCAAAATTCTTAACAAACTTGCGATAATACCCTGTCAACCCGAGAAATCCTCGTAGATGCTTTATGGATGTGGGGATTTTCCATTCCTTATGGTTTTAATTTTTCTAGGGTCTACCTTAACACCTTCATGAGATACAATATGACCCATATATTCCACCTCTTATACTCCAAAGAAACATTTGGAGATTTTTGCATATAATTGTTTCTCCTCCAATAGTTTGAGCACCATGTCAACATGTTGGACATGATCCTTCCAATATTTGAGGTAGATTAGTATATCATCAAAAAATACTAACACAAATTTTTTAAGGGTGGGTTTGAAAATGGAATTCATCAAACCTTGAAATGTAGAAGGTGCATTCGTAAGGCCAAAAGGCATGACCAAAAACTCATAATGACCCTCATGAGTTCTAAATGTTGCTTTTGGAATGTCTTCAGTCTTCATTCTGATTTGATGATATCCTAAATGAAGATCCAACTTGGTGAAGTAAATTGATCCATGCAATTCATCCAATAATTCATCAATGACATGAATGGAAAATTTATCTCTAATAGTGAGCTTGTTGAGCTCCCTATAATCTGGACACATGCACCATGATCCATCCTTCTTGTGAACCAATACTACTAGAGAAGAGAAAGAACTTTGACTAAGTTGAATTATACCATCTTCTAGCATTTATACAACCATACATTCAATTTCACTCTTTTGGACATAGGGATATCTCTAAGACCTGATGTTCGGAGGAACACTTCATGGAATCAAATTAATAGCATGATCATGATTACAAATAGGTGGGATGCCTTTGGGAGTCTCAAATACCTTGGAATGATTGCCCAAGAATTTTTGGAGATCTAGAGAAATGGATGATTTCGATGCAGGAACCTCTAGTGAACATAATTGTGTAATTATGCCTCGTTGTTCTTTCTTTAGAAGCTTTATCATTCCATTAGAGCTGAATATGTTTCACAATTTCCCTATGATGCCCCTTAATTCAACTTCCTTTCCTTCTAAAGATAATTTCATGAAAAGTTCTTGAAAATTAAAAACTATTGTACCTAAGGATTGTAGCCATTGGACTCTAGGTACAACATCAACACCACCCATTGGAATGGAAAGCATTGGGCTATTCAATACATATTCTCCCATGGATAGCTTGATATTATGGTACTTTCCTGAGCAATTTATGGTTCCTCGACTTGACACCATCACTTGACACTCTGGTGCTGGATATAGGAAGCAATTCAATTCCTTGGCTATCTTACAATGAATAAAATTATGTGTACTTCCTGAATCAATCAACACTATTACCTTTTTCTTCTTTATATGCCCTTCTATCTTGATATTTTGAGGAGTGGTAATTCCAACCAATGCATTACAAGATATGGTCGGATTCATTTCTTCTTTTTCTAGGGTTTGTGCCTGGCGTATATCCTCTTCTTTTGACATTTCCTGTTCCTTTTCTTTCTCCTCTTCATAAACTATGTAAAATAATTTCTTCTCAGCACACTTATGACCTTTAGTGTATTTGCTATCACAACTATAACAAAGCCCTTTTTCTCCTTTTTCTTCCAATTGTTGTGGTGTCAACCTTGTAGGTTGTGGATGGCCAGGGGTAGCAACACTTCCATCTTTATAATTATGAGTGGTAGGCTTCCTTGTTGCCATAATTTTGCTTTCCATTTTTCTTGCCAACCCGAATGCCTTCTCCAATGAATCTGGTTCCCAAAGGCGAACCTCATGTTGGATTTTATCTTTTGAAGTCCCTATGAGCACATCAATATTATGCTCCTTTGGAATGTCTTTTACCCCTATATTCAATTTTTGGAAGTCCCCAATTTTCTCCATCATTGAACCCTTTTGTTTAAGATTTATCAATTGGCTAAAAAAAGTGTTGTTTTTTGCATCCTCATAATCTTCTATCATTTGATCCGTAAAAATAGCCCAAGTGACAATTTTTTTATGAGAGCAAAGCCATCAATACCATACAAATTGATTTGGTTCCAAATATAAAGTTGCAATGCGTACATTTTTGTGTGTTTTTCATAAATTGCTCCATTTGTAGTATCCATATTCCAGGATCCTTGCCATCAAACTTCCTCATATCGAACTTTGGAACATGGTGGTTCTTCGATCCAATGTTAGAGTCTATGAAATCATGGTTAACATTTATTTTGTTCTCATCACAAGTTTCCTTTACTACCCTTTCGCCATTAGTAAGCATTTCTTGTAGAAAGTTTGTCAAATATGTCTTCAAATCCGTCTTTAAATCTTCCATGCCTTTCTTTAAATCATCCATATTAGCTTCCATGCCATCCATCTTAGCTTCCACACCATTCATCTTAGCTTCTATGCCTTTTTTTAAACCAGCCATCTTAGCTTTTGTTACTTTTTGTGTGAGTGAAATTTTTTGCACTTGGTCTCGTAATTTTGATTTATCATGATGCATTTCTTCCTCTTCTTCATGAGTCATGCTAGAGAATTCAATTTGCTTACTATGTGTTTCCATTTTCTTTCTTCGGGGCATCAATTATCGATAATAATGTTTCACTATGCCCTTTGAATTTCTTCAAACTAATTTATCAAACTAAGCCTATGCAAAATTTAAAAAAAAAATACACACCTTTTTTCACTTTGTAGGAGCTCGATATTGAATCTGATGTATATCTGTAATTTTGGATCTCCAAGGTCTGAAATTTATTCCTACGATGACCCTCTACGTAATATTTATAACCCCCGCAAGTTTAATCAAGATTGGATTCTCCAATCAAGAGTTATGCCAAATCTCCCATGATGGCCTGAGTATAGACTAGTTCAGTAGAGCAAACTTGTACAACATGCTACAGGTCACTATTTCAACTTTAGGTTCTGAAAATGATACCCAAAAAACTACAGTCCATCCTCTTTCTATAACTTCTTACGAAAATTCAATCTGGTGCTCAGAGCGAAAGTTAGGACGATTTTCCCAAGGTCACCTGTTTGGAATGTAATTTTGGGGTCTACAAAAACCCTAACTTCCTCAGATTATATCTCCGAAAATATAGAAAGACAAGATCTGGAATTCAGGCCCGAGGTTCAGTGAGATTTTTCCTCAAATGGGTTTTTTCTTAGCTTTTGAAACATCGTTGAAAGAAAGGTATAGTGAAAATACCACAATGACCTATTTTGAGTAGCAAAACCCCATAATCCAAAGCTTTGATACCAAATGTTATGAAACCAACTCACAAAAAGATAGAATATATAGATCAATGCCTTAGAAATAAGCCTTTTCGAGGGGGCAACCTCTTTTACATTAAAAAAATCAACAATTCTTAGATGATTCAAATGAAAAAACCTCCTTTCTATATATAGGAGTCTAAGGGGTCACAATATAACCAAAGCCGACCTAACAATAATAATTTAAAGGCACAAAAATAACAATAGTGGGATTCTATGGGGCACAATAATAACAATATGGGGACAATAGGGGCATAAAAATAAAACTAAGAGATAGAACGACAATGTTAATGGGGGAATCACTAGTATTATAGGGACCTAACAGATTGTCCAAAGCTTTTTGGAGATCTAGAGAAATAGATGATTCCAATGTGGGAACCTCTAGTGCACATAATTGTGTAATTACGCCTCGTTGTTCTTTCTTTAGAAGCTTTTCCATGTTGTTAGAGTTGATTATCTTTCCCAGTTTCCCTATGATACCCTTTAATTCAAATTCATTTCCTTCCAAAACAAATTTCAAGAAAATTTCTTGAAAATTAAAAGTTAATGTACCCAGAGATTCTAGCCATTGGACTCCTAGTACAACATCAACACCACCCATTGGAATGGAAATCATTGGACTATTCTCCCATGGATAGCCTGATATTATGGCACTTTCCCGAGAAATTTATGGTTCCTCCATTTTCAACCATCACTTGACACTCTGGTGTTGGATATAGGAAGCAATTCAATTCCTTGTCTATCTCACAATGAATAAAATTATGGGTATTGCCTGAATCAATTAAAACTATTACATTTTTCTTCTTGATATGTCCTTCTATCTTGATAGTTTAAGGAGTGGTAATTCCAGCCAAGGCATTACAAGATATGGTCGAATTCATTTCTTCTTTCTCTAGGGTTCGTTTCTGATGTGTATCCTCTTCTTTTGATGTTTCTTGTTCCTTTTCTTCCTCCTTTTCACAATCTATGTAAAATAATTTCTTCTCAGCACACTTATGACCTTTAGTGTATTTTCTATCACAACTGTAACAAAGCCCTTTTTCTCTTTTTTCTTCCAATTGTTGTCGTGTCAATCTTGTAGGTTGTTGAAGGCTAGGGGAAATGACACTTCCATCTTTATAGTTGTGAGTGGTAGGCTTCCTTATTGCCATAATTTTACTTTCAATTTTTCTTGCCAACTTGAATGCTTTCTCCAATGAATCAAGTTCCCAAAAGGTGAACCTCATGTTGGATGTTATCCTTTAAAGTCCCTATGAACACATCAATCCTATGCTCCTCTGGAATATTTTTTACCCTTATATTCAATTTTTGGAAGTCCTCAATGTGCTCCACCATTGAACCCTTCTGTTTGAGATTTATCAATTGGCTAAAAAAGTGTTTCTTTTTGTATTCTCATAATGTGTTATCATTTCTTCCATAAAAATTTCCCAAGTGACAATTTGTTTATGAGAGAAAAGCCATAGATACCATACAAACTGATTGGGTTCCAAATATAAAGTTGCAATGTGTACCTTTTGTGTGCTTTGCACATTATGGAGACCGAAATATTGATCCATCTGTAGTATCCATGTTACGGGATCCTTGCCATCAAACTTCCTCATATCGATCTTTGGAACATGGTGGGTCTTAAATCCAACATTAGAGTCTATGAAATCATGACTAGCATTTCTTTTGTTCTCATCACGGGTTTCCTTTACTACCCTTTCACCATTAGAAAGAATTTCTTGTAGAAACTTTTTCAAATCTATCTTCATATCTTCCATGTTACCTTTAAGTTTTGCTTCTATACCATCCATCTTAGCTTCCACGCCTTTCTTTAAACCATCCATCTTAGATTCCATGCCATATATCTTATTAGCTTCCACACCTTTCTTTAAACTATCCATCTTAGATTTTGTTACTTTTTGTGAGAGTGAATTTTGTTTCACTTGGTCTCATAATTTTGATATATCATGTTGCATTTATTCCTCTTCTTCATGAGTCATGCTAGATATTTTAGGTTGCTTACTAGGTGTTTCCATTTTCTTTCTTCGAGGCATCAATTAATGATAATAATGCTTCAATATGCCCTTTGAATTCCTTCAAACTAATTTTTTAGACCAATCATATGAAAAATTAAAAAAAAACAACACACCTTTTTTCACTTGGTAGGATCTCGATATTGAATATGTTGTATCTCTATAATTTCGGATCTCCAAGGTCTAAAATTTCCTCGTGTAGTGGCCCTCTGAGTCCTCTTTCCAACCCCACAATTCTTATCATGATTCGATTCTCCAAGGAAGAGTTATGCCAAATCTCCTATGATGACCGGATTATAGACTGGTTCAATAGAGCGAACTTGTACGAAGAGCCACGTGTCACTGTTTCGACCTTAGGATCTGAAACTGATATAAAGAAAACTAAAGGCCATCCTCTTTCTATAACCTTTTATGAAATTTCAATCTGATGCTCAGAGATAAAGTTATGATGATTTTTCCCATGTCACCTGTTCAACAGATAAATTTACACCTACAGGAATACGAACCTTCACCGATTTAGTATCCTACATATTAAACCTTTGCAGTATTTCCTTAACATACTTCCTCTAGTTTAACCAGAGCTTCCTCTTTGACCAATCCCATTTAATTTCTATGCCCAAAATATAGTTTGTAGCACCAAGATATTTCATGTTGAATTTGGAGGAAAATTGGGTTTTCAAATCCTAGATAATTTCTTTGTCATTTCCAACCAGAAACATATCATCCACATACATGAACAAATAAATAACATGGTCACCAATTAATTTAAAATACACATAGTGATTTGATTTGCTTCTGGTGAAGCCAATTCCCCGTATAAATGTATCAAATTTCTGATACCACATCCTTGGTGACTGTTTTAACCCATACAGAGACATTTTTAACTTGCATACCAGTTCTTTCTTACTCTTCATCGCAAAGCCTTCAAGTTTCTTCATGTAGATATCTTCTTCGAGATCCCCACGAAGAAATGTTGTCTTCGCATCCATCTATTCTATCTCAAAATCAAAAGCATAAGTAACAAATAAAAGTAATCTAATAGAAGCTACCTTGGCAATAGGAGAAAAAATATCACCAAAATCAATTCCCGGCACCTGGGAATAACATTTTTCTACCAAAAGAGCTTTGTATTTCTCCACCTTGCTTTCATTCATTTTCTTCTTAAACACCCATTTGTTTCCAATGGGTTTCCTTCCAGCCAGAAACTCCATGAGATCCCAAGCCTCATTTTTGTGAAAATATGTCATTTCATCAACCATGGCCTCTTTCCAGAGTTTGCCATCCTCTTGATCTACTGCTTCCCTCACAGTGCTCAAATCATCATCAGTAATAGATAAAGAAAAATTTGAATAGAAAGCAGATGGACTATACCTTTCTAATTGTCTTCTTTCTCGAATTGATCTTCTCATAACTGGAGTTTGTTGCTCTTCATCTTCTAATTCCTCTTCTACTATAGAGTTTGATTCTTCCTCCTTTAGCTCAAACTCTATTTTCTCAAGTTCCTTTGGTAGGACTTCATGTTTAATAGCATCTTTCACCTCTCTAAACACCACATCTCAGTTGTACACAACCATCCTTGTTTCTGGATTCCAAAGCTTATAACCTTTTAAACCATATTTATACCAAATAAAGAGGCACCTTTTAGATTTATTATCCAACTTTGTTCTTTTCTACTTTGGAACATGTACATATGCATCACATCCAAACACCTTGAGATGTGAAAGAGATGTTTTCTTACCAGTCTATACCTCCAACGCTGATGAAGGTGATTTGTTGACCAGGTAACATGCAGTCTCCACCACCTCTACCCAAAATTCTTTCCCTAACCCAACACTACTGAGCATGCTTCTTTCCTTTTCCATCAATGTCATGTTCATTCCTTCTGCAGCTCCATTGTGTTGAGGTGTGTATGGAGTAGTCATCTTCCATGCTATACCACACTTATTACAGAACTTTTTAAATTCCTTCTTGCAAAACTCTCCATTGTTATCTGTCCTCGGCACCTTTATCTTCTTCTCTATCTGGTTTTCCACTAGAGCCTTAAATTCTTTAAACATGCCAAAGACTTTATATTTATTCCTAGGGAAATATATCCATGTATTCCTTGAGAAGTCATCTATAAATGATACATATTACATTGACTTACCTAGTGATGGAACCAACACAGGTCCAAACACATCACTTTTCACAAGCTCTAATATTTGTTTCGCCCTCTTAGCACCAGAGGGGAAACTCACCCAATTATGCTTCCCATATGCACAATTTTCATAGAAATCAAAATCCAAATAGCAATTAGACATACCTTCTACCATAACATTACCATGAAGTATTTGAATGCGCTTCTCTCCAATATGTCCAAGCCTTTGATGCCATAGCATGGTCTTTCCTCCAGAGACCACTAGATTTTTTTGCTCCACTTTTAGGAACCACAAAACTATTGCACCCATCAATAACAGTTCTACCCCGAAGCTTGTATAGAGTTCTAATTTGAACTCCTCACATCAATACCAGTGCTCCCCAAATCATCTTGCAGGTATCTTTCTCGAACATTATTTTTACACTTGCATCATCCAGCTTGCTTACATAAATCAGATTTATGGATAATGCAGGAATATGAAGAAAACCCGGAAGTGTTCTAATCCTTCCACCTTGCAACTTTAACTTGAATTTTCCACGACTGATGATTCTAGCCTTCCTGTCATCCCTTAAGAAGACATCACCACCATCATATTTCTCATACTCGTAGAACCACTCCCTATGGGGAGTGAAGTGAAAGGATGCACTTGAGTCAATCAACCATCCCTCATGATCTACATGTGTTCTTGAAGAAGAAGCCAAGTACACATCCCCACCTTCACCTGAGGTGGTTTTCGCCTCTACAGAAAGAGCATCATCAAATCCACTTCCTTTCTCAAGAGATTCAGATTTAGAGTACCTTTTGGCATGCCCTTCCTTTCTGCATTTCTAGCACACCTTTACAGGTTTTCTTGGATATTTAAATCTCCCACTCGAGGACTTATTTTTGTTTATGTTCTAGAACCATCCTCATACAGAGAAGGCATCACCATTCTGGCCTTCCATATTTTTCCATCTCATCTCCTCCGACAGAAAGGATGAGACTATTTCATCAAATTGCAGGTGATTCAAACTTAAACAAGAAGGCAACAACTTACATATATAATCATAAACATAGAGATGCAGTAGAAAAACACTTCATTTCATTAATAGAAAAATATTGAACTATGCTTACAAACATAATGGAAATAAGATAGCTCGGGCGATAATAGCTTATCTCTGAGAAGAGATGTGGTTGATACATGCCTCCAAACTATGTTATAATGAGACACAAGGACCTATTTATTATTAGAAAACATGATAAACCCCTAAAGAACCAAAACCCTAACCCTAGGAGATGTAACACCAAGAGTTTGTGTGCCTCGTTGGGTTTAGTTGGGTATCCAACTTCCCTTGGTCGTAACTTGGTCATACTATCTCCGTTTGGCATGTATGATACCTTGTGGGAAAGGTCTCTTTGATTACTATAGGTTTCATTGTAGTCCCCTACTTGAGGCTGCACGCCTGCTGTGGACCCCAAAAAAAATTCGTTTAGGGGGTCAAAACAGATCTAGAAGTTCATGACCGTAAAAATAGCTAAAAATAGTAAATGTTGAAATGAAAAAGGAAACAAATGAAACTAACTAGGGGGTCTAGGTGGAATGGATAGGTGACCACCAATATCCACCTCGATCATTCCTCCCCCCTTAGGAATCAATGATCCCCATTTTGTGTAGAGTTTCCATGAGGTAAGGAAATTTATGTTGCACCTGGTCCCTTGTGAACCACTTGCCCTAGTGAAGGAGTTGGCCTGCTTTGACAACTCGATATAGTTGTATCCTCTATTGGAAAGTGTTCTTGATATGTGTGTCCATGATTTTATCATTTGTGGCCTGTTCCATGCAGTCCGGGTTGAGATCTATTGGTGTGATTTGTTCTGTAATGTCAGATGTGTCCAACAATGGTGGAAAGTATGGCCGAAGGCATTTTACATTGAACACTAGGTGCAGACCAAGGAACAGTGGGATGCTGAGCTCGAAGCCATTGTCACCGACAACTTTGGTGAAGGTGTATGGCCCATATCAAAGTGGGAAAAGCTTGTGGTGGGCTTCAGCAAGGTGCTCCTTCTGCAAATGTAGCCAAACTTTGTCTCCCACCTGGAATTTGTGCGGCACTCGATGCTAATCATGGTGCTACTTATACTTAGAATTGGCTCTATCCAATATATCATGGACCTGCTGGCAGATGCATTAAATGCGCTTAATGAAGTTGTTAGCCCTTTCATCTTCGGACTAAACATGAGCTTAATCTACTTGAGTGGCGAAAAATGGTATGGCCACATCAATCGGACATAATGGTCGAAATCCTAGCGCTACTAGAAAGGGGTTATAGCCTGTTGAGCTGTGGAAAACTTTGTTGCAGTTGTGTTGGACATAGGGGATACGTTCATCCCACATGTGTGGATGCTTGGAGTTGTACATGTGCAGAATGTCTACGATAATCATGTTAACAACCTCTATTTGGCCATCAGTTTGGGGATAGAAAGTCATGGACTTAGTAAGGTTTGTATCCAGCATCGACCAGAGACTTGACCAAAATGCACTCAGGAATTTTTTATCCCGATTTGAGACAATGGATTATGGGATTCCAAAGTGTACCCATACTCCCTTAAAGAAGAGCTTAGCAGTGGTCTCTGATGTGATACTCTTCTTGCAGGCCGCCATGATGGCCATCTTAGAGAATCTTTCGATGGCCATGAAAATGCAAACATTTTCGTGCTTAGTAGAAGGAAGGCTCGACATGTAATCGATGGAGACAGATTTCCAAGGACAATTAGTAGGTAGAGGAGTATATAGGCCTTGCTTCTTTATGGTTGGTTTGGCAATGGCATAGGCAGTGTAGGATCTAATGTACTTCCCAACATCCTGATGAAGTTTAAGCCAATAAAAATACTTCTGCAATACCGCCACTATTTTTTCTACTTTGAAATGTCCAACGACCCGACTGTAGTGTGCCTCCCAAATCACCTTGGCATGCTCACTTGAAGGAACACATATGTGTCTCGGGTGGAATAATAGTGCATCTTGAAGGTGAAAATTTGGAACTTGCTTCCCTTCCAGGAGTGTCTGCTATATGCTTCTGAATTCTAGATCGCTCTTGTAAATATGTGGCCACCCTAATGTCTCATGCCTAGAGGATTCAAGCACAGTGATCAATGCCATGACTGGTGGTTGCCTGAGGCAATCAGTAAAATTAGTGGTGCTTCCCTTCTTATACTTAATGTTCAAATGGAACTATTGCAAATAGGTGCACCATTTCTAATGGAAATCATTTTGCAACTTCCCTTGTGTATGTATGAACTGTAGAGGTCAGTGGTCTATGGAGATGATCGTTTCCTTCCCATAATGTAATGCTTTGATTGACGGCAGGCCTGAACCATGGAATACATTTCTTTGTCGTAATGGAATCCACTGGATACCCATGCTGAGTAAGAACCACACCAATAGCATAGTCAGAGGCTTTTGTATCAATCTCAAATAGCTATTGCAGGCCAGGTAATGTGAGAACTAGTGCAAAATAGAGATGTTTCTTCAACTCAGAGAACACTTGTTTTTGGGTTTCCAACTAAAAAAACTTTGCTTTCATTCCACTCTTGGTGTCTTGACTTAAAGGCCAAGTGATATGAGAGAACCCCAACAAAAACCTACTGTAGAAATTGGAAAGGCCAAAAAATTTGTGGAGTTCGGTTAGAGTGGTTGGGGTTGGCCAATCCGGAATGACTTGTATCTTGGATGGGTCCACATGTAGACCCTTCTCATCAATGATGTACCCTAGATATTGAACTTGGGTCATGCCAAAGGTGCATTTATCCAAGTTAGCACACAACTTGTGTTGGCGAAAGGTTTGAAGGACATGTCGAATATGGTGGAGGTGCTCTTCCCAACTCTGGTTGAAGATCAATATGACATGTAAATACACTACCACGAATGCATTGGTGAAGGGTCGCAAGATGTATTCCATCAATCTCATGACAGTTGCAAGGGCGTTCTTCAATCCGAACGGCATGACCAACCATTCGGAAAGGCACTTCTTGGATTTGAAGGTAGTCTTCCACACATTTGAGGGTTCGATAGGCACCTAGTGATAACCTGACTTCAAGTCAATCTTGTTGAAATATTTAGCCCCCTTAAGCTGGTCCACAAGGTCATCAATATGCAAGATTGGGTACCTATTTGGGACAGTGATCTTGTTCAGCACCCTATAATTAATACAGAGCCTCCGTGTCCCATCCTTCTTCTGGACCAATACAATCAAGCTCCCACAAGGTGATGAACTTGGCCTAATGTGCCCTTTCTGCAATAGTTCCTAAATAATCCTCTTGATATCATCGTTCTCTAGAACAGAGCATCGATAGATTGGTCCATTGGACAACGGTGCGCCCGAGGTCATATTGATGGAGTGCTTGACCTGATAGGGCAGAGGTACCCCTATGGGTGAGGCGAAAATATCCCTGTACTCCTCCATGACCTTGTCCATATGATGTTGCTATGAAAAAAGGATCCCTGCCTGAGCCTTAGCCACAACCTTCTTCTTGCCTTGGGGCGAACCATAAGTAAAAAAAATTCCTGGCCCGGGAAATGATCTTATTGCATTTCTTTATAGTCATCAAAGAGATGGCGGTAGGTGGGGCTACCTCCGGTATCTTGTATAGCTTATTAGCCAAAGTAATAATCACAGTGCGAGGTCTAGACTCATATACATCATGTCTCTTCCATAAGTATGGTTGTCCTAACAATACATAACAAAATTCGAGACGAGAAACGTCACACAATACGTCATCATTGAAGGACTTGATGCTATAGGGAAGGCGGCACTACTCGCTGACACGAAGATCTCATCCTTGGTGAAGCCACCCAATTGTGTACAACTGTGGATGTGTTATAGTCTTTAGGCCCAACCACTTCATGACCTCTGCTGAAATGACATTATTTTGGCTCTCGTTGTCAACAATGAACTTCAACGGAGAACCCCTTCACCCACATCTATGAGTGGAAGAGACGTTCCCCCTCCCATGGACCTTCAAGCTCAATATTATGGATCTTGGTGGTGGCCATAGTGGCACTCGGTTCTGAATCAATGATATGCTTCCCTTTGTCAGTTCCCTTATAGGGTTCTGATTTAGAGTCGAAACCTATGTCTCATTCGGAAGCCTTCAACTTGGCCACCAATGACTACTTGACCTAACACTCACTTGAATTGCGAGTGGAGCTCTTATGGAACTCACACCATTTTCCCATGTCCTTCTTCATCTTCGGGGTTTTTTTCTTTGCTAGCGGCTTTGGCAAGCTGTCTTGGGTAGCGTCGCCTTAGCTTGGTCCTTTGTTCTGTTGTTTAGGGGCACCTTTTCCTTGCTTTGGATTTACAGATCCAAAGTCCTGCTTCTTCTGTTTAAACTTTTGCTCAATCTTGACAGTGTACCGATACACTGTGCCAAGTGAGGAAATGCCCAGGAACTCCATCTCATCTTGGATGTACTTTTGTAGATAGCCACGGTACTTGAGCACCAAATTCCGCTCATTATCCTTGATACCCATATTCATGTGAAGGGTATGGAAAGTATTCATGAACTCTGGCACAGCTTGGTCCCTTCCCTATTGTACCATGGTCCAATTTATGTATTTTTCTTCATAGCTCCCGACAGGGTAATATTGTTCCTTGATGGTGTCTAGGAAATAATTCCAAGTGGGTGCAGCTGAAAATAGTGAGGGTTCACTCTCATCCTTTTGTTCAAAGTAGGTTTCCCACCAATCCTTGATGTGTGGGGCAGCTTTAAGAAGTGAAAAAGTAATCTTTGCTTGATTGGAAAAGTCATGAACTAAAAAATATCCTTCCAATAGATTTAACCATTTATCTATGGTGTCTGCATCTATCAGGCCTTCAAATATGGGAATATCGAACTTAACTTGTACCTTAAAAGTATTGATGCCTCCAGAGTGGCTGCTAGATGAAGATGCATCGCCTGTAGGTAGTTGTCGAAGGATCTAGGCAAAGTTATCCATCACCGTGTCCCTCTGTCGCTTGAGGGCTTCCTCGAGCAACATTTTGAAAGGACCTCCTGCCCCCTCCTCTTTCTTTTCTTCCTCCATGGGAGGTCATCGGGTTTTGCGAGGTTGATCTTGCAATGGTTCAACCTGATCAAGCCCTGACTCCTTATACCCTGACCTCATTGGGGACATGCAAAGAAAAACAGAGAAAGAGAAAACCACTCTGAGACCACTTATTTGAACTTAAGTAGGAACGTAACAACTTACAAATATAATCATAACCACAGAGATGTAGTAGAAAAAAAATTTATTTCATTAATCGAAAATATTGAACTATTATTATAAATAGAATGGAAATAAGATAGCTCAGGCGATGGTAGCTTATCTCTAGGAAGAGATGTTGTAGGCTACATGCCTCTGAACTGTGTTACAATGAGGCTTAAGGGCCTATTTATTATTGGAAAACATGAGTGTTAGAAAATTATATATTACAGAGAAATGGAACACATAAAATATATTGCAAAAATATAAACACAAAACAACACATAAAACAAGATAGACACAAATCTACGTGGTTCACCCGATTTGGGCTACCTCCATGGAGAAATACTCAGTCCTTCCTTTTATATTATCCAAAAATATGAAGAGATACAACCTATAGTAGATTCGTTGTAATTCCTTCTTCACTCTCACACAATCTCCTCTCTCTTTCTCACTCAGAATAAATATCTACATAGACACAATACAATTCCCTCATATATAGTGAGGGGTTGCCTTCTAGGGAAAAAAAAACCTTAAATTAAAGATAACTTCTACTGTTAGATTGTTAGGGTCCCACCCTAACCCCCTTATTTATGTCGTGGGATCACGTCATAATAAAGAGTTAATAAAGCCCATATTAATAATTGTAAGTGGTTAACCCGCTATTAATGACGGGACCACAGTTAGTTGCAGATGGGCCTAGTATTAGATAGATGGTATTAATAAAACCCATGGTATTGATCCATGGTATTACATGTATGAGTCATATATAAAGGATAGAGACTCCCTACGAGGAGCATCGTGTCTTATTTTTGAATCGAGCTCTGCTCTATTGGAGGTTGCCCCCTTGAAGAGGCCAGTGAACATTACTTTCTGAATAATAAAATATTTGCTATTGACTCTCACTATTCTATGTTCTGGGTATTTTTCTTCGCATATTCTGTATTTGGGTATCTTTTGCAGGTTAAAAGCATAACAAGTGGTATCATAGCACTTTCCAGGGCCGGTGGGATCTCCATTTCTTAGCAAAAAATTTTTGGCTAGAGACGTGTTCCGGCGTCTTTAAACCACGGGATCTATCGTTGAGCGCATAAACTTGCAAATTTGGGGAGGCATGCACGCAGGAAATACAAGAGGTGGTCACGCTTGTTGGACTCCCTTGTAACCCCTGTGGGTACCCCTTCGAGTAGTAGTGCAGTAGACAAAACCGCGTACGAACTGTCTTCCACGTACCTTCTGGGTATATCAAAAGCCCCCTAGCTCCTCTGCAACCTAGCCATAGATAAACTGGCAGCCGTCTTGCTGCTATAGTACACCGAGAACATCACTCAGAGAGATTACTCGCCCGTACGATAGGGTAGTCGGGTTGTACAACTAAGGGTACGGTTAATCCTCCTTAGTTAGAGCCCTAAAACATTGGGCCGAGTACTACTGTTAGACCCTTATGTATATTGTGATCTGTAGCACCTGACACTCCTCGAGACCATAGTTCCCTTTTCTATCTTGGGATCACGCATCATCTCTGCTAGATCCGCTAACGCAAAAGGGTACAGCAGCAGCAGACAGTGGTCCGATCTATTAGATCCATCAGATCCGCAGCAGAAATCTGTTCCGCCGCTCAGAGCTATCCGATCCGCCATTCAGATCTCTCAGATCCACTTGATATGAGTAGTTGTGTGGGGTTCCTATACAGGAGCATGATTTTCACAGGACTTTTGACAGCATTGACATTTTTAGGATTCGGCGACTGCATTATTGCTAAGGAAGGAGTAAAACTCCGTTAGGAGTTTTCAAAAAAAAAAAAAACGAGTCTGAGATCTACCGGGGCTCTTATTGGTGATCTAGCCCATTAGAATCAGGACGACAAGCTGAGCACGGTGGTACCATTCAAGTCTTAGTGAATTTTTTTTTGGCGGTCCCAAATTTCAAGAGCATCAGGTCGGTGCATGGTAGCAACTAGAGCTCAAGCTATGGCCAATGAGAGGATGGACAAACTTGAACAAACCTTGCAATCCATCCAAAATCAGCTTGACGATCTAGCAGTATTAATCCCGAGGGAAATCTCGAAGGGAAAGGAGGAAGCCCATGAGGAGGTGTATATTGGCAATGGACACAGTGAGGGTGAGTCTAGCCATTCTCCTCACCTCTGGGGCACCCAAAAACAACAATCCCATCCGAGGCCTCCCAAGTTGGATATGCATAAATTTGATGGTTCTCACCCGGCAGCATGGATAGCACAAATGGAGCAGTATTTCAATCTAAATAACATCCTAGATAATGAGACTCAGCTTATGGTGGGAAGCATGTACTTGGACAATGAAAGGTGGCAATGGTGGGAATGGAATCAACATTGCAATGCACCTTTTTCGACTTAGGACAAATTCAAAAAATCTCTTACAGACCACTTTGACCAGGAATCTTCTTTTTTGGGTCGTCTTACTAAGCTCAGACAGACTAGCATAGTGGATGAATATATTACAGCCTTTGAAGCCTTAGCCTTCCGCAATAGGGGTCTCTCAGATGTGTTCTACACGGAATGTTTTATCAGCGGTCTTAAAGAGGCCATAAAATCCCACGTCCAACTGCACCACCCTCCCACATGGATTGAGGCTTGCAAGGTAGCTCGTAATGTGGAACGTGCGTTAGCAGCCCTGTCCACTCGCACAAATTTCATCGCCAAGGGTCACCCCACACAGGCTCACAGCACGACCCAAACACTTAAGGTTCAAAAGGTGTCACCTGTAGAAATGGCCGAAAGAAGAAAGCAAGGATTATGTTACTACTGTGATGAAAAATACTCCCCAGATCACAAATGCAAGGAGCCCAAATTTTTTCAAATTGATGCCACTGATTACAACTCATCGGACGAAGATCCACCACTTGAGGAACCTGAGGCGGTAGAAGAGGACAACCAAAAGGACAATGTCCCTGACGAACCAGTTATTTCACTGCATGCTCTGGCAGGGATTTCTTC
>APFE031228105.1:155234-170080 GCA_000404065.3 Pinus taeda
GAGATGCAACAGATTTAAAATAACCATCTGTCGGTCTTTGACAAGCCTCATGAGCTTCCACCCTCGAGAGGGGAACATGATCATAGCATCACCTTGGTTCTTGGGGCCCAAACCCCAAATGTGCGCCCATACAGAGATCTGTTCACCCAAAAGAATGAAATAGAAAAAATAATCAAAGAACTTTTGGAAGCAGGTGTCATACGTCCCAGCATTAGTCCTTATTCATCACCGGTGGTCATGGTACTCAAGAAAGATGGGGAATGGCGGATGTGTCCAGACTTCAGGGCCCTCAATAAGTTGACAGTCAAAGATAAATTCCCCATCCCAGTGGTTGATGATTTGCTGGATGAACTCAATGGGGCTCAATTCTTCACTAAGTTGGATCTTCGCTCAAGCTACCACCAAATTCGCATGAAGGAAGTCGACATTCCGAACTCATGAAGGCCATTATGAGTTCTTGGTCATGCCATTCGGTCTTTGTAATGCCCCATCTACTTTTCAGAGCCTTATGAACCATCTTCTCAAACCATATCTCAGGAAATTCGTTCTGTTCTTCTTTGATGACATCCTCATCTATAGTTGCACTTGGGCCGCACATCTTCAGCATGTAGATCTACTCTTGTAACTGTTCTGCAAGCATCAATTATTTGTTAAGATGTCCAAGTGTTCATTTGGCATGGAAGAAGTTGGGTATTTGGGCCACATTGTGGGGCGTGCAGGTGTCAAGGTGGACCCCAAAAAGATCCAGGCAATGCAGGATTGGCCTCAACCTAAGACCTTGAAGAGTCTAAGAGGATTTTGGGTCTCACAGGCTATTATCGCAAATTCGTCTGCAATTATGGTCGCATAGCGAAGCCCCTCACGCAACTCCTGAAGAAAAATTCATTCTTCTGGAATGAGGATGCACAACAGGCATTTACAGCTCTCAAAAATTCCATGTGTTCCACTCCAGTCTTAGCACTACTGGTTTTCACTAAATCTTTTGTCATTGAATGTGATGCTTCGGGTACAGGTATTGGGGCAGTCTTAATGCAGGAAGGTCGACCTTTGGCCTTCACAAGCCAACAACTAAGTGGGAAGAATCTAGATCAATCTACCTATGAGAAGGAAATGATGGCCATCTTACATGCAGTAGAGACCCAGTGTCCTTACTTACTGGGGCGACGTTTCCAAATCCGCACAGACCATCACAGTCTTAAATATTTTTTGGAGAAACGACTATCCTCCCCACAACAAAATAATGGCTCGCCAAAATGCTGGGATATGATTATGAGATAGTTTACAAAAAAGGGCAAGAAAATAGTGTAGCAGATGCATTATCTCGCCAATTTGAGGAAGAAAGTACCTTGCTAGCAATTTCCCTTCCCATTCCAGAATGGATTGAAGATGCTTGTAGGGAATGGTTTTCACATCCCGAGCTCTTCCAACTCATTTCTCAATTGCAGGCGGATCCAAATCCCACCAAGGGCTACTCGTGGTAGAATGAGATTCTTCGCTACAGGGACAGAGTCGTAATATCACCAACATCCAGCCTCAAAAGTCACATTTTGGCATAATTGCACTCATCCCCCCTTGCAAGACATTCAGGCTTTCAAAAGACGTATGCTCGCACCAGAAGATCATTTTTTTGGACAGGCATGAAAAAGGACATCCTTACTTTTGTAGCAGAATGCGATGTATGTCAACACTACAAAGGGGAGACCGTCAAAGCACCAGGCACATTACAACCATTGCCCATCTCGGCATCAATATGGACGGAGGTTTCTATGGATTTCATTACAGGTCTTCCAAAGTCCGGAAACAAGTCAGTCATCATGGTGGTTGTGGACAGACTTTTGAAGTATGCTCATTTCTGTGCCCTACCCCATTTGTTTACACCGACTTTGGTCGCTCAATCTTTCATGGATCAGATCTTCAAATTGCATGGCATGCCCACTTCTATTGTGTCCGATCGTGACCCGATCTTCACCAGTAATTTTTGGCAGGAACTCTTCAGGCTACAAGGCACCCAACTAAAACTTAGCACTTCCTATCATCCACAACCAGATGGTCAAACTGAAGCCGTCAACAAATGTCTGGAAACCTACCTTAGGTGTTTCACTTCAGAAAAGCAACATCTTTGGGTTCAGTGGTTACCTCTGGCTGAATGGTGTTATAACACCAACTATCATGCCACCACCAAAATGACTCCCTATGAAGCAGTATATGGTCAATTCCCTCGTTCCCCTACTTCTTATATCAAGTGATGCTCAAAGGTACAAGCAGTGGATCAACTCCTACAAAACCGTTCAACCATGCTCGCCCATCTTAGAGAGAATCTTCATCAAGCTCAAAACCGCATGAAGCAACAGGTAGGCCAGCATCGCTCAGAGCGCCGATTTCAAGAAGGGGATCAGGTATTTTTGAGGCTGCAACCATATAAGCAAACATCACTCAAAGACAAGGGTTGTCAGAAACTATCTCCAAAATTCTACGGACCATTTCAAGTACTTCAGCGCATTGGAGAAGTAACATACAAGTTGGCTTTGCCGCCTACTGCAAAAATCCATCCAGTTTTCCATGTCTCATGCCTCAAGAAAGTGATTGGGAACAAATGCAGAATTCAAACCAGTCTACCTGAATTGGACGAGGAAGGGTCAATCTGGCTCCAACCTGAACAGGTCCTAGACACAAGAGAATGGCCCCTGTGTGGCCGATTGATTAAGGAAGTCCTCGTCAAGTGGAAATACACCTCTCCGGAAGATGCAACTTGGGAACCAACCACTATTCTTCAGTAGTTTCCGCAGCTTCAGCCTTGAGGACAAGGCTATTCTTAAGGGGGAGGGCATGTTAGGGTCCCACCCTAACCCCCTTATTTATGTAGTGGGATCACGTCATAATAAAGAGTCAATAAAGCCCATATTAATAATTGTAAGCGGTTAACCCGCTATTAATGACGGGACCACAGTTAGTTGCAAATGGGCCTAGTATTAGATAGATGGTATTAATAAAACCCATGGTATTGATCCATGGTATTAAATGTATGAGTCATATATAAAGGATAGAGACTCCCTGCGAGGAGCATCGTGTCTTATTTTTGAATCGAGCTCTACTCTATTGGAGGTTGCCCCCTTGAAGAGGCCAGTGAACATTTCTTTCTGAATAATAAAATATTTGCTGTTGACTCTCACTATTCTATGTTCTGGGTGTTTTTCTTCGCATATTCTGTATTTGGGTATCTTTTGCAGGTTAAAAGCATAACACAGATATCTGCCTAATGAGTGGTCCAGATTGACTACGAAATTACAACATTTTACAATGCAATTTTACATCTATTTTTAGCTTCAGGGGCATCGCCCTCGATTCCACGCCAAGTGGGGCCTCCAAATAATCGTCGTCGTCCCCCCCTGGTGGCGTAAATATATGGGCGGCATTGCCGCCCCATTACGAACTGGGATCCAATGCGGTGATACCTCTGAATAAAGAAGATAATCAAGCTCCACACCCAACAATATCCCACTTGGAGACTAATTATAACAACTCCATCGCTACTTCATTTGATGGATAATTATACCACTTTGGACCTAGCTATTTATCATCTTCTTCATCATACTTGAAGACCAATTGAACCTAAGCAGAATCTCAGTTTCTCCCTGGTTACAACTTTTGTAAACATATCTGCAGGATTCTGGCTACTGTGTATCTTTTCTTGCTTCAATTGTCCATCTTCCAACACTGACCATATGAAATGGTACTTGAGCTGTATATGTTTAGTCTTGGAATGAAATGCAAAGTTCTTTGCAAGATGTATGGCACTCTGGCTGTCACTGTATAACCTGCCCAACTCCTGTTTCTTACCTAATTCATCCAGAAACCTTTGTAACCAAATCATTTCTTTACTAGCCTCTGTAGCAGCAACATACTCTTCTTCTGTTGTTGAGAGTGCAACAACACTTTGCAGTTTTGAAACCCAACTGACAATTGTTCCTCCTACAATAAACACATACCCTGTGGTGCTCCTCCTATTATCTCTATCACCCGCCATATATGCATCAACATATCCCTATAGAACAATGTTTGAACCACCAAAGCATAATGCTTGATTTGTAGCACCTCTCAAATACTTGAGAATCCACTTCACCCCCATCCAATGTTCTTTTCCTGGATTGTTTATGTACTTTCTTACAACTCCCAATGCATATGCAATATCGGGCCTTGTGCAGACCATTGCATACATTAAGCTTCCAATTGCTGATGCATATGGAACTTTAGACATATAATCCATTTCTTCCTAAGTCTTGGGAAAAACCTCTTTACTTAGTTTGAAATGGCTAGCCAAAGGTATACTAACTGGTTTTTCATTCTTCATATTAAATCTTTTCAACACCTTTTGTATGTATTCACTCTGAGACAATGTTAATTTTCAATTCTTCCTGTCTCTAGTTATTCTCATACCAAGGGTTTGTTTTCCAACACCCAAATCCTTCATTGCAAATTGGTTTTTCATTCTTCATATTAAATATTTTCAACACCTTTTCTATGTACTCACTCTGAGACAATGTTAATTTTCAGTTCTTCCTATCTCTAGTTATTCTCATACCAAGGGTTTGTTTTCTAGCACCCAAATCCTTCATTGCAAATGAGTTCGCCAATTTTGTCTTGAGCACATTTATTTCCTGCATGTTAGAACCCGCAACAAGCATGTCATCTACATACAATAACAATATAATATAGTTGCCATCATTTTTCCTTTTGAGATAAACACAATGATCAAAGTGACATCTAGTATAACCTTGTTCAGACATAAACCTGTCAAATTTTAGATACCACTACCTTGGAGCCTGTTTTAAGCCATGCAAGCTCTTCTTCAACCCGCACACTAGTTTCTCCTTCCCCTTTACCTCATATCCTTGTGGCTGCTGCATATATATGTCTTCCTCCAAATCCCCATGGAGAAAGGTTGTCTTTACATCTAACTGTTGAAGATGCAAATCTTCAGCTGCTACTAGACTTAAAATAGTTCTGATTGAAGTCATTTTAACAACAGGAGAAAATATCTCATCAAAGTCTATACCCTTTTTCTGTGCAAATCCCTTCACCAAAAGTCTAGATTTATACTTTTTTTTACCTCCATCTTCTTCCTTCAAGCCGTAAACCCATTTATTCTGCAATTTTGTTTTACCTGTAGGAAACCTGACTAAGTCCCAAGTCTTGTTATGTGCTAAGGATTCCATCTCTTCTTTCATGGCTTGCTCCCACTTCTTCCTAGTTTCTACCTGTACAACTTCTTCATAACATTATGGTTCACTGGAATCGGTCAACAATACATAATATAATGAAGGAGAGTATCGTTCAGGGGGTCTACTTATCTTGGTAGATATTCTAAACCACTTTCAGGCGTTTGAGATGCTCGTTGTTGTTGTGGTTGTTGTTCTTGTTCTGGCTGTTGATCATTATGATTTTTAGGCAACTTCACTTTTTCTGTGATCTCATCAAGCACTGTGTATTATTTGTTTTATTTTTCCTGTTTCTTTTCCTGCATTGGATCCTTATACAAAACCTTTTCATTGAATATGACATCTCTTCTCCTACTGATTTTGTGTTTTTCATAATCATAAAAATGATAACTAAAATCATTAACACCATATCCAATAAAGGTACATTTCTTTGATTTTGCCTCAAGCTTTGTTCTATTCTCTTTATTAATGTGGACAAAGGCTTCACAACCAAAAGTCTTTAAAAAAGAGTAGTTTACCTTTTTACCTGTCCATGCCTCCTCTGGAATATCACCATCCAAGGAACTTGAAGGCCTTCTGTTTATTAGATAAACAACAATATCTACAACATCTAGCCAAAATTTTAAAGGAAATCCTGCATGTAGTCTCATACACCTTACACACTCCATGATTGTCCTATTCATCCTTTCTGACCCACCATTTGCTTGTGGTGTTCCTAGAACTGTCTTCTCTCTGCGAATTCCATTCTCTGAATGATACCTATCAAATTATTTGTTGCAATATTCACCTCCATTATCTAATCTGAGACACTTCAACCTTTTTCCTGTCTCATTTTCAACCAAATCTTTCCATTTCTTGAAAGTATCAAATACATCATATTTATTTCAAATACAATAAATCCAAGTTTTCTTGGTTGCATCATCAATAAAAGTAATATAATAACGAGAGCCACCAAGAGATGATACCTGATCAGGTCCCCATACATTTGTATGTACAAGCTCTAATTTTTCACTCTTCTTTTCTTTCCCAACTCTAAGGAATCTGACTCTCTTCTATTTTCCATAAACACAATTCTCACAGAATTTTAAATCAACATGTTTCAAACTTGGCAACAAATTTCTCGAGTGAAGAATCTGCATCCCCTTCTCACGCATCTGTCCAAGCCTATGATGCCACAATGCCATATCTTCTCCTGTAGAGGTTAAACCATTACCAAAATTAGAAATACCATTGCATAAGTACAATGTACCAACCTTTTCTCCTTTTGCTATTACCAGGGCTCCTTTAGTGACCTTCCAGATTTTATCTCTAAAAGTAGTTACACAGTCTTCACCTCCCAACTGCCTTGTTCAAATTAGATTTTTCTTCAGATATGGAACATGCCTTACCTCCTTCAATAGCCATTGATTTCCATTCTATTGTTTTATGAAAACTATACCCATCCCAATGATTTTACAGGATTTATTATCACCCAATAGAACCTATCCAAAATATCCTTGAACATAATCATGAAAATGTTTCCTATCAGGTGGCACATGAAATGAGGCCCCTGAATCTACCACCCAAGGATCAGTAATATTTTCTAATGAAATAATCAAAGCATCTTGCAACACATCACCTGTCACATTCGCTTCATGATTGTTTTCTTGATGCGTGTCTCCTTCTTTTCCCTTCCAAGACTTGCAGTCTTTCTTCATCTGTCCTTTCTTCCCGCATTTCCAGCACACTATCCCCGATCTGGACTTGGATCTTCCTTTCCTTGACTTACTATGATATCTTGGGCTCTTTCGTCTTTCCATTTTTCTTCCCTTAGCCTCTGTAGTTAAAGCATTACCTGATGTCTCACAGAAGCTTTTATGTCGCATTTCCTCGTTAAGGATTGCACCGACAACATCATCAAACTTTAAAGTACTAGACCCAGAGACAGAGTTACTAATGGCCATAACTAAACCATTCCAACTTTCTGGTATTGAGCATAGAAATAACAGATCCTTAACTTCATCATCAAAAGTTACCCCTACTTAACTTAACTAACTGGTAACTGTATTAAATTCATTTAAATGATCAGCAATAGATCCACCTTCTGACATATTCATATTAAATAAACTCTTCATAAGAAATACCTTATTTGAGGCTGAGGGTTTTTCATATAATTTGGCCAATGCCGACATTAAACCCTCTATTGTCGTTTCCTTTGAAATATTAAAGGATACCAACGCCGCTAGGCATAGCTGTATCATTCCAAGTGCCTTTCTGTCGAGAATATCCCATTTTGTGTCTGTCATACTCGTCGACTTCTTTGTCTTTCCGCTCAATGTTAGGTACAAATCTTTCTGATACAAATAGTCTTCCATCTGTATCTTCCATAACTGGTAGTTTTGGTTGTTAAATTTTTCGACCCTAAACCTACCATCTTCCACCATTTCTCCCACTCGAACCAAGAACCCTTCTCTCATGTGCTTTTATCATCCACATAGACCTTCGGCTCTGATACCATTTGTTAGAAAATTATATATTACAGAGCAATGGAACACATAAAATATATTGCAGAAATATAAAAAACATAAAACAAGATAGACACAGATATACGTGGTTCACCCAATTTGGGCTACGTCCACGGAGAAACAACCAGTCCTTCCTTTTATGTTATCCAACAAACTAAAGAGATACAACCTAAAAAAAATCCATTGTAATTCCCTCTTCGCTCTCACACAATCTCCTCTCTCTTTCTCACTCAGAATACAGATCTACATAGACGCGCCATAATTCCCTCATATATAGCGAGGGGTTTCCTTCTAGGGAGAAAAACCCTAAATTAAACATAACTTCTACCGTCAAATATCCACCTAATGAATGGTCCAAATTGACTACGAAATTACAACATTTTACAAGGCAATTTTACATCTATTTTTAGCTTCGTGGGCGTTGCCTCTGATCCCCCACCAAGGGGGGCTCCAAATAATCGATGTCACCCCCCCTAGACCCCTAAATAAAGAAGATAATCAAGCTCCACACCCAACAATGAGAAAGCCATAAACAACCAAAACCTTAACCCCAGGAGATGTAACACCAAGAGTTTGTGGGCCCCATTGGGGTTAGTTGGGTAGCCAACTTTCCAAGGTCATAACTTGGTCATATTATATCTATTTGCCACATCATGTTATATATGTTTGGCACGTATGATATCTTGTTGGAAAGGTCTCTCTGAGTACTATAGGTTTTACCGCAGGCCCTTACTTGTCACCACGGGCTTGCCGCTGATCCAAAAAATGTCGCTTAGGGGGTCAAAATGGCGCCGGAAGTTCAGAACCTGAAAAATGCTAAAAATAGTAAATGTTGAAATGAACAAGGAAATAGATGAAATTGACTAGGGGGTCTATGTGGAATAGGCAGGTGGCCACCAATATTCACTTGGATCCTCAAGGCAGTTTCATTGCTACCTATTGCAACAACCAGACTATCCCACAAATCTGGTAGCGAACATAACAAATTGATGCACTTATCTTCATATGAAATTTTAATATCAACAGATAATAACTGGCTTACCACAATATTAAAGGTGTTTAGATGCTCTATCACAGAGTCTCCATCTTTCATCTGCAGGTTATACAACTTTTTACGTAGGAACAGTTTATTCACCAGAGACTTAGATTAGTACAAAGTCCCTAACTTGTCCCACAAAGCCTTCACCGAAGCTTCCCTTAATACATTCAGCAATACTAAATCTGAGACACACAATCATATTGTGTTATTTTCCTTCCAATCCAAATTCTCCCAGTCTTTAGCTGACATTGTTGTTGGTTTAGTACTCGGAACTACCACAGTCCACTGATCTTTTTCCACCAGTAGATCCTCCATCTTGAGTTTCCACAACTCAAAACTCTGACCAATAAATTTCTCAATCTCTATCTTTCCACTGCTCACCATCTTTTTTCACCATAAGAATCAATCCCGCAGATCTTCCACTGAACGGGGTCTACCACAGGCCTGAGAAAAACCTCCCAGTAACAAAGGCATCCCCTTGAAGCCAAAACAACTCTAATACTAAAAGTAGGTTTTAACCCCGTACAGAAATTACCTGCATATGAATTCTAAAAAACAAAAAATAAACAGTGGAAAGATCATAAAACATAAAACATCTATACACAGATTTTTCCCCTAGATCCCAAAACCGAGACTACCAGATTGATTTTTCATTATATTCCTTTCAATGTTACAATACATATATATACATGTCAAAGCATCCATTAAACCATGGATTAGAACATAACCATAATTCCCTTGACCAAATCTACAAAATACCATGGCCATTAAACCATCATGCCCAAAACCATGTGCGAGATTCATGCACAAAACCATAGGTAGGTCCGCCCACCTACTGCCCCAGACCCCATGCAGGGGGGATCCCGCCTCCCTGCTATACCCAACGCAACGTAAAAGGGGGGATGCCATCCCCCTTGTGACCCCCCCACGCGTGGGGTAGTTTTGGAAAGAATATAACATACACCCAACATGAATTGTTTGTCTCTTAGGTCAAGCATGCCAACGAGATACTCAAGAAGTTCCACATGGAGAGTAGTTAACCCATGGAGACTCCTCTAGGTTGTAACTAGAGAAAGGAGGATGTTACTTCCGATGAAGTAGTGGAAGCTACTATTTATAGGCAACTTGTGGGTTCACTCATGTATTTGGTGAACACATGACTAGACATGTGTTATGCCATTAACCAACTTAGTCAAGCAATGGTTAAGATGACCAAGTTGTATTGGAAGGAAACCAAACATGTGTTGAGATACCTCAGAGTACTCAGTATGGTCTTTGGTATAAATGGACAGAGGGAGTGAAGCTTCAAGGCTTCACTAATGCAGATTAGGAAAGGAGTCCATCCGACAGGAAGAGCACATCAAGTGGGATCTTCAGTATTGGGTTTGCAATTGTTTCTTGGTACAGTAGGAAACAGAGATCAGTTGCACTCATTTCAACATAAGCAACATGGCTGCTATTCAAGCAACTTGTGAGGCTATCTAGATGAGGAAGATTTTGATTGGTTTATTTGGTTAGAAGATGGATCAAACAGTGATTTATTGTGACAATCAGAGTTGTATCAAACTCTCTGAGAATCCAATTTTTCATGATCGGTCTAAGCATATTGATATTTGGTATCATCATCTTCGAGGTTGTGTGTAGAGGAGAATTATGCTGTTGGAGTACATTACCATAGAGTAATATGATACATATATTTTAACAAAGGCCCGATCAAGATGCAAATTTGAATTCCACATAGGCAGGTTCAAGGTAGCATATAATCACTTTCTTGTTGAGAGGGAGTGTTAATAATAGCAATAAGAAATCGTAATTTAATTTGTCCTTGAATTAAATTAGGAATTAAATCAAAATCGTCTTCTCATAGCAACTTTTAATAGTTATCTAAGTTAATTTGACTTAGTTGGCTCAGTAAATTTGAGTTGGAAGTCTATCTAGTGTCATGTAGAGTGATTCCTAAATTTTAGGGGTCCATGTTGAGTTCTTTTGAGTTGTAATTATTTATCTCGGTCTAACTAAGTTAAATTCAGTTAAACTAGCTCAAACAATTTGAGGAACTAGTACGAGGTCTAGTAGTGGGACAAGCACCAGCGCAACTTCACTACTCCACCAGTTAACTGAAGATTCATTCATAAATAACTCATGCATGTCAGTTCTAAGGAAGACCCAACTGAGATTAGAGTTTAGGGACAATGTATTATCAGTTGTATAATTTTCCTAGTTGTAGATATGGTGCATGCAATCAGTTGAGGGCCTATGGATGGATTGTGAGGTTATGGAGAGAGAATTTCCCAATTAAATATGGGCTATTTCTCTCAGAAATTGCGCAAGGAAGTAGGGGCTTGGCAGATAACATATTTGGCTAAGTGTTGGCTTGAGTTGGTTTGTGAAGTAGAGAGATAGATTGTACTTGTGCAAGAATTGTTCGAGTTGAACAAGCATTGTATTTTCTTCTCAGATCTTTTAGTTAATGCAATATAGATAGTCGGTGTTTTGAGAAATTGCTTTCACCAAAAAAAATATTGTGTTATGTGCAATTGAAATTCTTCCTTTTCTTCTTAGTGTTTTCATCAATCAATTTTTGTTTCCGTTGATGAGTAGAGTAGATTCTTGTCTTATGTTTTAGCATATCACATAAGTTGTGTAATATACAAGTAAAAATATACACTTCTCAGGGAGATCCAAGATATTATTTATAGAGAAGGACGAGGCTTCTAGAGGGGGAGGTCGACATGGCCTTAAATCAGATCCCACCTTAAATTTTTCGCCATAATTTTAATCATTTTTGAAAACCGGCTTGAACACCAATGGTAAATAGTTTAGAGAGATGACATGAAACTTTATTTGAGGTAATATTTATAATGGAAGCACCATATGTAACTTGTATAATTCAACAACCAATACAAAACATCCAATATTCTTCAATTTTAACTAATCATCAAGTTGGATATAACATCTTTTTTGGGGCATCTTGACCACATAATGGGGCTCCAACTTTGACAATACATATCTCCTCCACCAGGAGGAGTTATGTGGCATGCCATCTACCATTGGAATTTGCATGACGAGGACAATCAAATAATGATGACCATGAGAGCTAAGACATTGATCTTCTCAATCATTTTCCTCATCAAATGTGGGACTTCTTCTGGATTCTACTTGGGTTAACATTAATGACAACCAAATTCCAAGAATTGGCCCATGGTATTGTAACAAACCCGAATTGAATATTATGAATCATGATGTTATAGTGAGGGTGAATCTCCATGGTTAAGAATCTTATGACATGTTTTTTTAAATGTATATATTTTTAACTTATATATTAATTCTTTTTATAATTAATAATGACTATCCTAGATCCATCTAACTTTGGATCTACCAAGTTCCAAGAGGGATCAATCTCTTTTCACTCTAAAAAATGTTTGCACCCAAGAGATTGATCCTCTTGGTGCTTGGTATATCTCGATTTAAGATGGATCCAGGTATATATATAGATATAGATATAGATATAGATATAGATATTTTTTTTTTCTTGTTACACAAAAATACCACTGGGAAAAACCATGGATTGTTAAAAACCACCATTGATAAATGGACTATTTATCTCATTTATTTAATTATTATTAATTATTTATTTTATTTTATTTTAATTTTATGTAATTTGACTGAGTCAAAATGTTTACATAATATGATAGGACAAGACAATATATCATCTCTTCCATATTGGCTAGAGAGTGTCTCTCAGTGCAATAATAATAATCATAATTTAAACTAAAGTTCCCTCGCTTGAGGTGCTCACATGGTCATTTGCAGGTGACACGACAACATCACTACCACCCCATCCCTTCAAAAATTAATTCAACAAACATGTGGATGTGTAATTGCACTAAGTTCATATAGCACTTAATGCTATGCTTTCCCTAATTTGCTTGGTATTTAGACTTGTATTTTTCTATGGTTCTCATCTCTCCACCTAGATATCTCGTTGCACTAATAATTCTCACCTATCTCATAAGTTGTGCTTTAGCTAGGTACTTGCTATTTTCATTTTTGTTTTGGGCATTGATCCAAGTCCTCACAACCTAGCCACCCCTTCCCCCCATGTCACAACATTTGCAATTCTCATCATTGTTTATTTATTTGGTTGAGAGTTTGGTCTCCCCTTCAGCCCTTGTGCATCACAATCTTGGAATCCAGTGGTATGATTGGTAGATGATGATAGCAATTCCTTCATTACTAGCTAGTCTTGATGCCCTACATCTGGTGTGACTGTAGTAATCAACCTCCTCAATGATAATTTCGCTTTGTTGGCCTTAAAAGATTTGGAACATGCTAGCTATACGAGACCCGACTTTAGGTAACCACTTGCTATGGTTTTTCTAGCATTGTCTCTCTTAATTATTAGGAAATAACTTATGTTAGTCTTCACTATAGGAACATCAATGTTTTCTGGATATATACATCTAAGTTCTTAAGTTTCCTTAGGGCTCTGCTTGTCAGTCTCCTCTCCCTACATTGCATTATGTTCAAGCATGCTTGGTGACCATTTCCTATTCTTCTTCTCCTCATGACCATCTCCTTGTTTGTTTCACATTGGTTGGCACCCTCCATGACTTTGTGACCCCCGGGACCCCTCCCTATTTGGTTTCCCTTGTCCTCCTGATTGAATTCTTAAGCCTTTCTCTTTTACACCATTTCTCTTGCTTCACAATCTCATATTCTTTCTTACTTTGTTACCCCATCCCAACATGCCTTGAGAGTGCGAGATGCAAAGGCTCTGCAAATCAAACCAGTCATAATGGCAAGCCCTGATATAGAGATTTCATTGTTGCAAGGTGATTTCATGCCAATAATCATAGCCCTATCTAGAGGGGATTAGATTGTGCCACTACTATAGCCATGGAAAACAATGATGATTTCAAAAATGTTAAAATTATTTCCTCAGTTGTTGAATGGATCCCTAATATGAGACACAACCATGGCAAGAAAAATCAATACGTATGTATAATATATATTTACTGGCACATGAAAGACCTATTGGGCCAAGTGCTAGCAAACAACCATGAAGCTCACAAGGAGATCTATATGCAACTGAATGACATTATAGTAGATAATTGAGATATGGTTATGGAGCACTATGATTTGGCCACGTGATTCGGATGTCTCAAAGCCATCCTCCTTAGAGAAAAGGACTTACTTCACCAAGGACACCTACAACTCTAATTGGTGTATCCACGTCAACATGAATTTTATATTGATTTCAACAATATTATATGATTTCCCTTCAATAGTATATTTTCATGGCTTTTTTCACTATTTTTGATATAATGCAGCACCACCACTTCTATAGTATTGCCCGACATTTACTTTGTTTTAGTTATAATGTTGGCTACATTAGGCTTATGACTAGGATGAAACAATTTAAAAACCTTTCTATCTTCTCGTCAAAAATCATTTTCTTTCGTCATTGGCCTAGTTTCCTAAGTGGGAAACCGTGGAGGAAAATAATTGTTCATGGTTGTAATTGGTGACTTATTTTGAAAGATAAATAAAATTTAGAAACTTAGAAAAATAAAAATAAAGTAAAGTTATAATTTAGTAAAGTTTTATAGTTTTTTAAATTTTAGCAACATAAGATGTATCACAAAGTAAGTATTTTGATGCTATCAACATTTACTAGCTATTTATTTTATATGTCTAAGCTAGTTTTATTTAAGGGGAGTATTGAAATAATTTATTTATGGCCAATACTAAAATATTTTTTATTATTGTTGTTGTTGTTGTTGTTGCTGCACTTTTCAATTCCATTATTGAGCATGGAAGGAATTACACAACTCCCTCTTACGTAGTTGCAAAAAGCATATTTCCATTATATACATATAATTGATATTAAATTATTTTATTTACATAGTTTATTTATGGTTTATATTGAAATATTATTTTTCTTTTTTACATGTCATGTGCCCACTACATACAAACCAATGAAGAGATTGCAAATCTCCCACATAGAGGATGGAAGGTGGTTATATAGATGTTAGTAAATGTTAATTATCATCATCGTCATCATTATAGTCATCATCATTATAT
>APFE031228105.1:171985-216889 GCA_000404065.3 Pinus taeda
TAATATATTTTATTTAATTCTTTGATCAGGGTGTGAGTTGTCAGACAAAGTTATTAAAGTAGTCATTATGATAAGGATGTAGAGGAATGTTGCCATCGCTCCCCACATGCTTGAAGCGACGAGTGTGGTGGCCTTTGGCATGCTTAAGGCAACATGAATGCAACAAGGCGGAAAATGCATTTGGGCAAGTTACCTACTGCGGTGAATGATAGAAGCTCAGGGATTGAAAGAGCAGAGGCATCGAAGGCAAGAGTGGAGCAGAGGCTTTGGAAGGGAAGGGGGCTCCATCGGCTCCAAACGTTGGTTACCTAGTATGTAAACTAGTCCTTCCTCCACTCCATCATGCTTCACTACCTCTGGTTTGATAATTGGGGTATATATGGGGTCACTGGATTTGTGGGCGAGAGTAATTCAGGCTGGGAGATATGCATGGCATCGGGTATCTACTGGAATAATCCTAGCTCCATGGGTTCTACCTTGGTGTCAATCTGGTATGGGATTTTTCCTCTCTCGCATGGTGGTTATCGGGTTTGGTGGGGAGGGTGTCAATCTGGGGGAATACCTCTTTCTTGTCTTCTTGGCAAACCTGGGGGTCAGGGGCTCGGACGTTGTCAATGTCTTTGTTTTATTGAAAGTCTATTTCTTGGTATTCTCCATGGTTACTGAGTAAAATTGGAAGGACTGGCTGCCAAGGGTCAGTGCCAAGTACCTGAGGAGATCTAGGGGGTCTTCTGAAGTATGGGAATTGACATGAATTGAGCGTTGGGCATGCCAACCTCGGATGGTTGAGGGGAAGTCGGGAGGCAAGCAGAGTTTGGGTTGGATGCCTCTTGGAGCTCGAGGTTCAAATTTTGCATTGCAATGTTGGTTAGGGCAAGGGTAAGACGATGACAAGTCAGGGGAGATGGGGGAATGGTCATATAGAGGTGGGTAAAGGAGGTGCGGGGCTTGGATCCCATCGACCTAGCTACCATGCTATAAGATCTTTAGTTGGACAGTTGTTGGCACCTTGCTCCTAAGGCCAAGGTCGAAGCATTTGTAAAACAATGGTCATGTCAAGGCATCTGCTGGGGCAAAGTTACCACGGTGCGAGTCATGGTCATGCTGGGTGGGGGATATTTAATTTCAGGGGTTATACAAATGAACCAAGGGTGGCAGATTTTGTGAAATGGGAGAGCCTTTGGGTGATGGAAATACAAAATATAATGTATGGAAAATCTAGTTTCTTGTTCCCATATCAGGTCCACAGAATGGTAATCATTCTCGGATGCGAAGAGAACAGAGGTTAGTTTCCGCCATCCACAGGATTTGGTCGAAAGGTACCGTGACAAGATGACAATGGGCAGAATAACGAAAGGTAAGGGTCGAGGAAAGAGACCATGGGTGATCGTGGCTGAGGCTGAAACATGCACCTTGGGTAAACGTTGAGGTAGAAAACCAGTGGCCAACCTGATAAATGAAGTGATTGTCGCATACAAGGAAGGCACCAAGGAGGAGATCAAGCGGCTGATAACAGAATGGGAGGAAGACATAAACCGATAGGAAAGCATGAATGAAGCTGATTTGGACGACTGGAAGCTCCTGGTTCCAGATCCGGGTCACACTAGAGGAAGAGGGACTCATTTAAATAGAACCTATATCGTTATTGGCTGATGAAATGCCTCCTGGGCAAGGCCATTGAGAAAATATGGATGACTTCTATCCAGGATTTCCCAAATTACAAACAGGATTTTCAGAAGCTATAATTTCAATTGCATAAACAAGATGGTCACTTTAGCCGCATAGAGAGACACTTCCTCTGCCTGTTCTCGTAGACAAAGTTGCTAGTCTCTAGTGCTAAAGATCTGAATGCGGTCACATTGTCCTCCGCCGATCAGGATGAATAGAATGTTGGCTTTTAGTTATTTTTTATTAGTTTTCATGCAAATAGCTTTTTCTTTTCCAATTTACAGTCATATTATATATATATATATATTATATATATATTATATTATACATATAGGCATAGAATATGGATGTGGCACGACCATCTATTAGATAGATAGACTCAATTTATTGGATGGCTTTTCATGCGGTTAGGTGGTCAGTTTCCCGATGGGCAAGTTTGAGGACCACCTTAACCTGGCTCTATGTGTGTAACTTGCTTTTTTATATTGAAAAAAGAAGGATTTACCAACCTTAACTATTATTATATATATATATAATCAAGATTGGGCAATTATACATTATCGTGGATAGCAATTGAATTTGACTTTATGTTACTTGTAAGTAAACCAACTCATTGCCGATTTCCTCTAAATTACTAAATCCAAAACAAAAAACAAACACCATATATTTAATTATAGAAAAAATGAATTTTATTGCATTCTCGTTCTTATAATTAAATGTGAATAAAAGAACTAAAAACCACTTAAAAATTATAACATTAATTTAACCATTAAAAACATGATATATAAAATTTTTATCTATATAATTATCTGTATGAATTCAATAAAATTTCAATTTTGTTATATTTTAGAACTCAAATTAATCTTTCTTTCTTTTAAAATATAATATATAAAAAATTAAAATTAATACTTATGGTTACATGATATTAATCAAATTATTTTTGTTTATATTATTATAAATGTTTTTTTTTGTTTCTTATGCATGAACTGGATTAACTAATATCCTAGAAAATCTTTCCTTGTTTTTAAAATGAGAAACTTAAAAATAAAAATATATAACTTAATTTTTTGAAAGTCCTCCCTGCATAATTAAAGTGTTACAAGGTTGTTTTAGCATTTAATGGTTATGTGAATTGAGGATTTGTTTTTATAATTATTTGTATTTTTATTTATTGGAGTAATTTGGGCTAGGTGTAAGATCAATTCTAAGACTGTCCTTATAACACAAAGTATATTTAACAGCCCATGAGCTAGGTATATCAAGAGTTTAGGATTTAGTAGGAGTCAAGAGTTTAGGATTTAGTAGGAGCCAAGAGTCTATGAAGGTGGGGGAGCTTACTCCTTGAACCTTATCACAATTGGCCAAAATATCCCTATAAAATTTGTCACTATAATATAGTATATTTAACAGCCCATAAACTAGATATATAAAAAATTTATGACTTAGCAAGAGCCAAGATTCTATGAGGGTGGGGGACCTTCCTAGAACCTTATCACAACTGGCCAAAAATATCTACCTGAAATCACAACTAATTAAAAAAGATAACATCCCATTGTACTTCCTAATAAATATTCCCACCAAAAAACCTTTAAAAATTAACTATTAACTACATACCATTGATAAAAGAGATAACTTTAAAAATTAACTCCAAACAATTTTTTAACTCCATACAATTTATTAAAGATAAAACTTTAAAATTTTAAAAATGTTTATTAACTACATACAATTTATTAAAGATAGAACTTTAAAAATTAACTACAGACAATTGATGCAAGAGAGGAGACTTTAAAAATTAACCACAGACAATTGATGTAAGAAAAATCCAAGGGGAAAATCTGTGACGCTCACCGACTTTGGCAAAATGTAGGACAACTGTTCCTCTTTTATACACGCTTATTCTGAGAGGAAATTCATTGAAAATCCTGACAGTTAATTACGCAGGCATGACATAAGCTCTCAAAATTGAGTGGGTCGCGTATACGTGACACAAGCTCAAGTGTAAGAGTAATACAAATATTTCCTTACAGCAGCTGGTAGAAAAAACAGTGAACGGATCAAAGTAATGAATCTAGCTGGGTCCCTGTTTTCATTACGGACAGAGTAAATGGCTTCACATTAAAGTCATAAATGGATATGACATACAAGTGATTTTCGTGATGGACAACTCTGTACTATGAAGGTAGTAGTCATGGTTTCTAAAACAACTATGTACTATTTCATTATATAGATTTATGAGATTGATGGTGACTCCGCAGGGGATAAAACTGCAAATTATATGTTAACTGGTTTTAATAAGAATCAATATGCTGCAGTAATCAAGATATAATTAATTAAAAAATCAATTATTTGATTAAAGAATAAAGGTCAATGGGTGGGTTGTCTAATCTCCTATTGAATCCCTAAAAGACATTTTCAACCATGGAGGAATCCCCATTTTCAATGGTTAGCTGTTCTGCTAATTTGTGCTCACATCAGAGTGACGTTGGAATGATATCAGCAAAACGAGGTAAATATGACTTCTAGATGGGAGGAGTACTGACACGAAATTGCAATCCATGGTGGACAAGGATGTGGCATGAGAAAAACCTACATGGTTGTTTGTTTATCAGCACCTAGTCCCACGACTGGGGATTCCAACGGCATCCAGAATCAAAAGGACATGGGCACCCCTGATTATTATAAAATGCCAATCGGAACAAGCCATTCGAAGCAAAGAAAGAGTTTCCCTGGCCACAGGTCTCACTTTAAACGAAGAATTCCCATTGTTTTTATCGTTTGCCTGTCGTTTCTTATGTTCGTTTCCGCACCATTTTTCCTGCTGAACAGATTTGCCTCAAATCTTGCTGTTAATTCTAAGTCCCAGATCCGTTTTTCATTCTCAAACTCAGGAGCTGCTGAGATTAAGAATACTGTTCCATTCAAGATGACTAACACTGAGATCACCCCATTTGAAAGGCCTCGCCTGGTAGAAAGAAAATTGCTTTCCAAGTCTCAGCCTGAAGGAGATGGTGCAGTTGTTAGACGAAGCATTGGAAGGTAATATTTTTGGAAATCTTTAGGTTTTTTCTTTTTCTTTTCAGAGGTCTGGTGTTTCGATTTCATCAAATTCTTGGATCGATATGCATGCAGGCCTGAATTGAAGAATTTGGATCCTTTCCTTCTGCTGGACGAATTTTCAGGTTAGTTTTCTTATTTGACGAATTTGCACCTAAATTGAACCCAATTGGCTTAGCGTACAGATGATGAGATTCGAACTCTTACCCTTCTCGTGTAAGAAATTCCTCTGAGCTTTCTTGGGCTACAGTTGGGTTACAACAGAGATTATGGGTCTTGATCAGATCAGAACATAAGCCGTCGACTTTGAGTTGAATTTTTGTCATCTTGCTATTGAGGTTTATCAAGAGAACTGTCTGTTTAATGGTGAATTTCATTTGGTTTGCAGTTTCTCCTCCTGCTGGCTTTCCGGACCATCCTCACAGAGGTACAATATTTTTCCAATTTAAAAACTCAATAACAATTTGATTTTTCCATTGGGCGTGTGTAGTATCCTATGGAAGCCTAGGTCCTTTTATTTTTTCTTTTGCTGCAAACTAATTGTATTGTCCCTCCTTTTGCTGTTCAGGTTTTGAGACTGTCACATACATGCTCAAGGTAAACCCATCTTAGATAAGATTCATCTGCCAATAAATGGGTCTTTCATGGATTCGATTGTTTATTTGTCAAGACATGGATATATTTCTTCTGTCGGTTTTGGAAGAGGAAATGGTTGCCTTCTGCGTTGAGCTGATGGAGCAAGCACCAATACATTTTGTTGGTGACTGGATTATTTCAATAATCATGCTTACTGTAGTACTCTGCTTAAAATTCTTGACGGGAAGGGACTTTATAACATCACAGTTGACTAAAACTGGTTCCATTTAGAATGTTTGATGGTTTGTGTGGGGGCTTGAACCTGTTATTTGTTTATTTTAGAGCCAACTTTGTCAAATAACTTACAGGACATGGTTCGTCTGCAGGGAGCTTTTACACATCAAGATTTTGCAGGACACAAGGGTACCATCAAAGCTGGTGATCTGCAGGTTGGACAATTTTCATTCTCTTGTGGTTTTGATGAACTTTCCTTCAACAAGGATTGATCTCAGCACTGAGTATTAGACCTAGGTCATTGGAATCTGTAATAACATTCTGAGTAAAAAAATATTGGGTTGTGCAGTGGATGACAGCTGGAAGAGGTATAGTCCATTGTGAAATGCCAGCCAGCAAAGGGTCCCAGATTGGCTTGCAACTATGGGTAAATCTTTCATCAAAAGACAAAATGTAAGTACCTTTGTTCCTAACAAGATAATTTATTTAAGATTCTCTATTTCTAATTCGGTTACTGACTTACAAGGCATTGGTTTTCTGTATAGGATTGAACCTGCATATCAAGAATTGGAAGGTAAAGACATACCAAAGGTTGAGAAAGATGGTGTTAGAGCAATTGTTATAGCTGGAGAAGCTTTGGGCATTAAGTCCCCTGTATACACCCGAACTCCAACAATGTTCTTGGATTTCACAATCAAGCCAGGAGCTGTTCTTCATCAACCTGTTCCAGAGGGTTGGAATGCATTTGTCTATGTTTTAGAAGGCGAGGCAATTTTTGGAGATCTTAGTTCATCAGCTATTGGTGCTCACCACACTGTTCAATTGAGCTCTGGCAATGGAGTGAGTGTTTGGAATAAGTCAAATATTCCCTGCAGATTCGTCTTAATTGGGGGGCAGCCACTGAATGAGCCAGTCGTTCAATATGGTCCCTTTGTTATGAACAATAAACAGGAAATAATTCAGGCTATTGAAGACTATCAGCGTTCCAGAAATGGATTTGAGAGAGCTGTTGGCTGGCATTCTGATCCTGTTGGGCTTAGTGATGCTGAATAGAGAGCATATTGAATTCAAAACTATGATACCAAAATTACTGTGGCTGACATGCCTTCCAGAGGATCAGATATAATGCTTTAGAAGGACATTCACAAAGTTGTTTCCCTATATTGTTTTGTCTCAGTTTGTTTCTTGTTGAATTCTTTCATTACTTTTTCAACCAGAATCAAATATTCCGCATTGTTTGTTATCAAGTTATTCTAATAGTAAATTGTTTCATTCTGCGTCATTTAGTAGAATGATTTTGGAAATTAACCCCAAGGTTCTTTCATAGCATACTTCTCATTGGATAACTGTCTATTAGAGTTAATAGATTGTTGAATTGCAATGTCCTCCTCTTGTATATAGATTCTTTCTAATCTTATTTGAACTTTTTTTATGGTGGACCACTGTTGCAGACAGTGACCCACATAAGATGCTGCAGTTTGTTTTTTTATTATGTAAGAACTGAAATGCATTGATCCTGAAATACGGGTGGAGTTTAAAATTTGGAATTTAACCGGAAACGATAGGAGTCTGTCAGAAAAGGATATCACTAATCAGCTGGACCAAGTTTGTGGGAAAATCCAAGGAATGTTTTCCATGTCAGCATAGATTCAATCCCCTGAAACAAGGGAATTCAAACCAGCTTATCAATAAGGAATTAATCGAATTTCTAATAACATTGGCAACAATTTATAATTGATTGAGTTAACCCCTTGGACTATTTCCTGAAGCAATTCAACCTTAGTTTTTAAAATAAAAATAAGAGGTAACATAAAACCACTTCCAACTTTTCATTTTTCTGAGGGAATATTAGTGGATGGCAAGCATTAAAAATGAACAGTACCTTTTATCAGGCTTGTAACGTGATGGTCATCTATGCCTCTTCAACTATTAATGGTTGATGGTTTTACCTGATATAACCTAACCATAAATATTGATCCATCAGTGTACAATGAAGACACAAAGTATGTCATTGACATTGATATTATGCGTTCAATTGTCTTATTGAAGAAAATTAGTAATAATCTCATTAATATTATGCATTCAATTGTCTCATTTAAGAAATTTAGTAATAATGTTGAGACAAGGGAGGGAAAGAGTTGGATTGGTTCGCAGTCACAAGGCTTAAACAAAGTAAGCGATTTATATCATGCATCTAATTGCGCCATTTATGAAAAATCAATAATAATGTTGAGACGAAAGAGGGAAAGAGTAGTATTTGTTCGCAGTTGCAATGTAAAAAATTAAAATGGTGGATATTGTCAAATTATGGTGACCCAAATTTGTACTTCAGTTATAATTTGACCCAATTTTGTACTTTCACTTATAGTATGTGCTGACAATGGATGAAGTATGAGAAATCCTCCGATTCTAATTTCAATTTGGAGAGTAGGTATATGATATATTTGATTAATGAGGTGTAGATTAGTTGTTTTGTGTGAGATTTAATCTATATTAGGTTTTGGGTTCAAGTTTTAGAAGGAAGGAAGGGTTGTAGATTAGTTGTTTTGTGTGGAGTGTAATTTATATCAGGTTTTGGGTTAGGGAAGGGTTGAAGGTGACAGCCAAACTATCCCATGAGGTGTCAAGGATGACCCATTACACAATTCCAGAGACAACATCTCATTAAGAGGCAGATTATTCTATCACTCAACATTAAGGCAACTTGCCTTGGCCTAATCTCTTTCTAGCTAAATATATATGGTTAAAATTTGAAAACATGATTCATAATACACTAATTAGCATTTGAATTAAGTTATTTAGGAATTTGCTCCTACTATCTGGTCTCACTGGTGAGACTGTCTCAAAAAAATTAATGAACATCAACATGGCTGTTTTGAAAAATGTCAGCTTGTTCATATCTAGATTTTTAGAAAAGAATTGCCCAGTTTGTATGGTTAAAATCTACCACCGAGTACACCTAGTGGGAATGTTTCCAAAAATTTATTGGACATCAACATGTCAGTTTTGATCAAGTCAGGTTGTTAGTACGTGCATTATTTAAAAAATATGGCCGTGTCTGGTCAAAATCATTAATACAGAGACAAGTAGACATCAACTTCCAAGCCTGCAATTGACTTGTCAATTTAATCGTACAATTAGTTACCTTGTATGACACATATTGTGGGAAATCATATCTAAATATATATACACTTTTCAGACTGGAGGCAACCAATACTCTTTGTTAAACTTTTAATAGATATTATATTCTGTGTTTTGATTTTGAATTTTTTATGCTTAGAGCTTAAATATAACTCCATTGCATGTGCTTGTGCTTATCAGGTACTTGGAAGTTGGAAAGTCTACACTAGCCACTTTGAGAATTCTGAATAATCATGATGTAGATGTCTATGATGTTTCCCATGAGTGTGATTTTATATAAAAAGTTTAGTTGGTTTCCACACCATTAACAGCTCAGACATTAGTTAAATGACATTTTTTTAGTATTAAATGTGCAGGATTCAGGGCTGAGATTTGGTCAACTTTCCTTCCATTGAAATTTTCACTGTGCCCCTAAGACACGCACGCTTAAAAACATATTGAGACACCACTAGACCCTGGTTCATACAGTATTGGGGTTTTGAAATGCCACGCTCCAATTTCTCCCCTTCATATTCATGACATCAGACCCTGGTTCATACAGTATTGGGGTTTTGAAATGCCACACTCCAATTTCTCCCCTTCATAATCATGACATCATCAGAAGATTCCAGGATTTATAAATATGTTTGAAGTGTTGTTTTTTTTGTTTCTTGTGCTGAGATTTGAATTTTTTTTAATTAAAATCACTGAACTCTGCACAATTGGAATGTCCCATTATCTATTAATGAATAAATAAATATCCCATAAATAAATATCCCATTATCCTTAACTACAACATATCTCCTAAAAATTATGCTCGACTACAACATATCTCCTAAAAATTATACTAAAAATGGCGGTGCTTGAGTGTATCTTCCCCGAAAAACTAGTGGTCTGGTAGTGATCTCATGAACACATCACGGAATACTGTACATAGAAGCTGTAAACATCATCAAATCGGTGCAGATAAGGGCGAATTGGTCAACGATAGTCCCCAATTTTTCACTCAACTTCAAATTTATTGCGATAAGGTGGTGTTGAGTCTGAGATAATTACCCTGGCCCTGCCATTGTAATATGTATATAATTTGATCAGTAAAATGATTTGATTCACCACCAAACATATTGCAATTACATTTCTGTGAATTTCCGTAAATGAGAGATTTTAAACTCAACTACTCCCACTCATCCAAAGAACCCCAAACAACCAACATCCTTATCATGGAAGGCAAAGAGCTTCTTTCATTGCCAGAATTATGATTTATGATCATCCACATGAAGGAAAGGGAAAGACAAGGAGTGCCTTTCCCATTTTAATGATATATTATTATAGTGCAGTTGAGTGCGTCCAATGATGAGTTTGTTAAGCAAATGAGATTGCTGTAATTTGCATTGTGCTCATGAGTGGCATGTAGTTGTACATAAATATTGATTGGGATTTTGAAGATGCATTTGATTGGGAACTAGTGTCTGCTCATTATTGCTTTTATTGAGAATTTATTCAGTTTCAGTTCATCATTTTATTAATTGTATTGAGAGATTTAAAGAAATTAATTCCAAGTTGCAAAAGTCATCATTAATTCAATTATGCATTGCAGAAATTCAAGATAGAATTTAGGGATTATAAAATAAAAAAGAATTAATTGTAAATGGTTTGTTTTAAAGTGTTATAATTTTTTTTTTTTTTTCTTCAGAAATTCAGGATAGGATTTAGGGATTATAAGATAAAAAAGAATTAACTGTAAATGGTTTGCTTTAAATTACTATGAATTTTTTTTAGATATTTGTGTGAGAATAATAATATCTAAGTGACTTTGAATGATAATAATAAATTAATAGTTAGTTTAATGACAGGTTTGTTATTTCAAAAACAATAATTAATAATGTGTTTAAAATTTCTAGCCACAAAATTTCATGTAATATTATAAATGTATAATAAGAAAACTTATGAGATTTGGTAGAAATTTTGGAAAAAAGAAATTATATATTTATTATTTTATTTTAAAAGTTAGATTTATAATTTAAAAAATAAATAGAAAACAATGGTATCATAACAATTTTAATAAAAAGTGTCAATGACTAGAACATTTCATTTGATTAATTTTTATCATTAATGTGTTTAAAAAAATATTAAACGCACAATTATATATAAAACATTTGTATGTAAATATGTTTTACTTTGAACAATTAATACTTGCAATTTAGTTTATAAACATATTCTCTTTCCTTATGGTGGATACATTATGTATTGAAAGTCAAAATCTAGTTTAAAAAAATAGATTGATAAAAAATTATTCAAATGAAAACTTAAAAAAAAAACTTAAGCGTTATTTAATTAGTTTTTGAATTTCTAAAGTTGACTATAATTTTATTATTAATCCATGCCTCTACCAGGGAATATAACTTCTGCCTCAAAGTCAAATCCCCTTGATCATACATTAATTTGCGAAGTTTTTGTAATTTTAACTAAATTTTCTAAAAAATGTTGATTATTTCTATTTTTCTATAAATTAAGAACATATATTTCTAATTTTTCAAAATATTATTTCTAATTTTCCATTGGTTGTGAGCATTGATATGACATAATTCCCTTGGTGGAAGGCGATTTAATTTTGGTATTTGTCAGAGATTGGAAAATAATTTTAAAATAGGAGAAAATGAATTACATGATTGGTTGTTGTAGAGGCTTTGACAATAGTTATCACGATTGTTAGGATTAATTTGTAGTGGACATTGTAGTCTATGTTGATGCTTTGATGATAAGGATCGGCGATGAAGGTTTCACGACATAGATTGACGATTGACGGGCGTGAGGTCTCTTACTTAAGTCGAGGGTGGGTCCACACTCATGGTTTGATCTAGGTGGATATTGGTGGCCACCTACCTATTCCACTTGGACCCCCAACACTCTCTTTCAGTTTTTCAGTTTCTTTAATTGTAGCACAATTTATTATTTTTTGCAGTTTTTCGGGTTTTGAACTTCCGAAGCTATTTTCAGGCTCTAAACAACGCTTTTAGGGAAGATGGAGAGATTAAAAACGTCTCAAACCGGCTTGCCTATTTGTTTTTGGCCTTCTCTTCGAGATCTTCAAAACGAGGTATTATGATATACAAACGGAGATCGTATGCCAAAGTTACGACCCCGGGAAATTGATGTACCAGTTTACCCAAACGAGGCTCACAGTTTTGGTGCTTCATCTCCTAGGATTAGGTTTTTGGATGTTTAGGGTTTTCCATTGTTTCTCAATAATAAATAGGGCTGTGAGCCTCATTGTAACATACTTTAGAGGCATGTAGCTGCCACATCTCTCCTCAGAGATAAAGCTAACATAGCTTGAGCTATCTTATTTCCATTATGTTTGCAAGCATAGTTCAATGTTTTTCCATTAATGAAATGAAGTGTTTTTCTGTCACATATTTGTGTTTATGATTATATCTGTAAGTTGTTGCGTTCATGTTTAAGTTCAGATTAGTGGTATCAAAGTGGTCTACTCTTTCTCTGTTTTTCTTTGCATGTCTCTAATGAGGTCGGGGTATAATGGATTAAGGCTCGATTTGGTTGAACCATTGCAGGATCAGTGTCGCAAAACCCGATGACCTCCCATGGCAGAAGAAAAAAAAGACGAGGGGACAGGAGATCCTTTCAAAATGTTGCTCGAAGAAGCTCTCGGGGACAGAAGGATGTGATGATAGATAACTTTGCCCAAATCCTTCGACGGCTACCCACAAGTGATGCATCTTCATCTAGTGGCCACTTCAGAGGCGCCACTCCTTTTAAGGTACAAGTTAACTTCAATATTCCCATATTCGAAGCCCTGATAAATGCAGACGTCGTATATAAATGGTTAAATCTATTGGAAGGATATTTTTTAGTTCATGATATTTCCAATCGGGAAAAGATTACGTTTGCACTTCTCAAATCTACCCCACACGTCAAGGACTAGTGGGAAACCTACTGTGAACAAAAGGACGAGAGTAAACCCTCGTTGTTTTCATCTGCACCAACTTGGAATTCTTTTTGAGACACTATCAAGGAACAATATTACTCTATCGGGAGCTATGAAGATAAATACATAAACTGGACCACACTATGGCAAGGAAGGGACCAAGATGTGCCGGAATTCACAAATACTTTCCATACCCTTCGCACGAAGGGAGGTATCAAGGATACTGAGCGGCATTTGGTGCTCAAGTACCGAGGCAGTGTACACAAGTACATTCGGGACGAGATGGAGTTCCTGGACATTTCCTCGCTCGGCATGATGTATCGGTACGCTTTAAATATTGAACGTAAGCTTAAACAAAAGAAGCAGGACTTCGGAGTTGTGAATCCAAAGCAAGGAATCGGCACCCGTAAACCACATAACAAGGGACCAAGCCAAGGCGGGGCTACCCAAGCCGCAAGCAAAGAACAACACCACAAAGACGAAGGAGGACATGGGAAAATGGTGTGAGTTCCATAAGAGCCCCATTCACAATACAAGTGAGTGTCTGGCCAAGCAGTTATCGGTGGTTGCGCTGAAGGCTTCCGAATTAGACACGAGTTCCGACTCTGAATCAAAACCTGATAAGGGGACTGACAAAGGGAAGTAGATCATTGATGCAGATCCCAGTGCCATTATGGCCACCACAAAGATCCAGAAAATTGAGCCTGAAGATCCAGAAGAGGGCGAACACCTCTTCCACTCATAGATGTGGATGAAAGGTTCTCCACTGCAGTTCATTTTTGACAGCAGGAGCCAAAAGAACCTCATTTCAGCAGAAGTCATGAAGCCGCTAGGCCTAAAGACTACAACACATCCACAGTGGTACACCATTGGTGGATTCACCAAGGACGAGATCTTTGTGTCAGCGAGCAATGTCGCCTTCCCTATAGCATCAAGCCCTTCACGGATGAGGTATTGTGTGACATTTCTCCTCTTGAAGTCTCTAATGTATTGTTAGGACAACCATACTTGTGGAAGTGACATGTTGTATATGACTCTAGACCTCGCTTTGTGATTATTACTATGGCTAATAAGTTGTACAGGATACCGGAGGTAGCCCTGCCTACCGCCATCTCTTTGATCACTACAAAGAAATGCAGTAAGAGCATTTCCTAGACCAGGAAATTCGTTTTTCTTATGATTCGCCCCCAAGGCAAGAAGAAGGTTGTGGCCACGGCTTCTAGGCAGGGCTCCTTTGCACAACAACAACAGATGGAGAAGGTCATGGAGGAGTACAGGAACATTTTCACCTCACCCACAGGGGTACCTCTGCACTGTTAGGTCAAGCACTCCATCGATCTGACCCCAAGCGCGTCACTGCCCAATGGACCGATCTATCGACACTCTATTCTGGAGCATGATGAGATCAAGAGGAAGATTCAAGAACTACTGTAGAAAGGGCACATTAGGCCAAGCTCATCACCCTGTGGGAGCCCAATTGTATTGGTATAGAAGAAGGATGGGCCCTGGAGACTTTGTATTGACTATCGGGCGTTGAACAAGATCACTGTCTGGAATAGGCACCCAATCCTGCGAATTGATGACCTTCTGGACCAGCTCAAGGGGGCCAAATATGTCAGCAATATTGACTTGAAGTCGGGATATCACTAAGTTCCTATTGAACCCTCTGATGTGTGGAAGACTACCCTGAAATCCGAGGAGGGCCTTTTCGAATGGTTGGTCATGCCATTCGGATTGATGAACGCCCCTGCAACGTTCATGTCACTGATGGATGACATCTTGCGGGCCTTCACCAATGCATTCGTGGTGGTGCATCTAGATGACATCTTGATCTTCAACGAGAGTTGGGAAAAAACCTCCACCATATTCGACAGGTCCTTTAAAGCCTTTGATAACACCAGTTGTGCTAACTTGGAGAAATGCACCTTTGGCCTGACCCAGGTTCAATATCTGGGGTACATCATTGATGAGGAGGGTGTACATGTGGACCCATCCAAGATACAAGTCATTCAAGATTGGCCAGCCCCAACCACTCTAACAGAGCTTCGCAGCTTTTTGGGTCTTTCCAATTTCTATCGCAGGTTCATGTTGGGGTTCTCTCGTATCGCTTGGCCTTATAAGTCAAGTCACCAAGGGCGGAGCGAAAGAAAAGTTCTTTTGGTCGAAAACCCAACGACGAGCGTTCTCCCAATTGAAGAATCACCTCTGTTATGCACCAGTGCTCACATTACTAGACCTGCAACAACCATTTGAGATTGAGATAGGTGCCTCCAGCTATGCTATTGGGGCAGTTCTTACTCAACATGGGCATCCAGTGGCTTATCACAGTGAGACACCTTCAAACACAGTGAGAAAGTACCCCACTTATGACAAAGAAATTTATTCCATTGTGTAGGCCTGTCGTTAATGGAAGCATTACATTTTGGGGAAGGAAATAGTCATCCACACTGACCATTGGCCTCTACAGTTCATACAAACACAAGGGAAGTTGCAGAACGATCGCCATCAGAAATGGTCCACCTAAAACAGTTCCATTTGAACATTAAGTATAAGAAGGATAACACCAATAGTGTTGTTGATTGCCTCAACAGACCACCGGTTATGGCATTGATCACTGTGCTTGACTAGTGTGGCAATGAGACATCGAGGGGGCCGCATGTTTACAAGAGCAATCCAGAATTCGACAGCATATACCAGACACTCCTGGAAGGGAAGAAAGTTCCAAATTTTCACCTCTATAATGCACTGTTATGCCACTTGGGACACATATGTTTTCTTTCAAATGAACATGCCAAGATGATTTGGGATGCGCACTACAGTTGGGTCGTTAGATATTTCAGAGTAGAAAAAATAGTGGCAGTATTGCATAAGTATTTTTATTGGCCGAAACCTCATCAGGATGTTGGGAAGTACATTAGATCCTACACCACTTACGCCATTACCAAACCAACCATAAATAAGTAAGGCATGTATACTCCTCTACCTACTCCTAGCTGGCCTTGGGAATCAGTCTCCATGGATTATATGTTGGGCCTTTAATCCAGATCTTGCGAAGAGGCCCCCAAGATCTAAAAAATTGAAATGGATCGTGGGGTAAGAGACCCCCAAGATCTGAAAACTTGAATTGCCAGAAGAAAAAGAGGAGGATGCCCAATAAACAAAATCACAAAGAAACTTTTTATTAAAACATATAATAACTATAAAGACTACATTGTGGTGGACAATCTGTCATTTTACAAAATGTGACTTGTTACTTATAGTATTTTTCAGTTACAATACCGCAGGTCAATTCCATTGGTGAATGAATACCATGGGTGGATGTCACTTACAATACCATGGGTGGATGCCACTTACAATACCATGGGTAAATTCCATGGATGGATGAATACCATGGGTTGATGCCATTTTCTATTTAGATCATTCCTCCCTTCTTAAAAAGCAATGGTCCCCATTGCGTGAAGTTCCCTCCCACGAAGCCTTTGTTGAATATGAAGAGCAACTGAAAAGAAGGGTTTTGTGTGGTTAACCCATAACCATGATGAACAAAGATCTGAGGATAGAGATACCCTGTAATGTTTGCAACCAACTGTGACACTGACAATGTGTAGCCTAGAAAATTGACTTCTATGAAGTGTGGGTTTGTCGATGACCCATAACCATAATGAATGAAGATTCAAGGATAGATATACCTTGTAATGTTTGTGACCAATTGTGACACTAACAGTGTGCGATCTAGAAAATGGACTTCGAAGTGTGCATTTGTGGATGACCCATAACGATGACAAACAAAGATCCAAGGATAGAGATACCCTCTAATGCTTGTGACCAACTATGATACTAATAGTGTGCAACCTAGCAAATGGACTTCGATGACAAGGATTTTGACCCTGTAATGCTTGTGACCAACTATGATACTAACAGTGTGTGGCCTAGCAAATGGACTTCGATGACAAGGATTTTGTGTGTTTGACCCATAACTGTGATGTTGGTTGTTGATGAAGTAGCAGGTGCCTACATACCCTAGGGTGGGAGGGTACACCTCCAAAGAACCCAAGCCGAATGCTGCTACAATGAAACTGATGAATATGAAGCAGGGACCTACTAAAGCGGGGTGGAAGGGCACATCTCCAAAGGGAACCCGCTCCGAATGTTGCTCTAGAATTAAAATGGACATAACTCGGTCAATATAACTCAGAATATTTATTATAACCTATTTTTGAAAACAAAACGACCATTTTGCATCTTCCCATGTGCTGGAAATCCTTATCTAGACACTTTAGAATCTCATATTCGTGCTGCAAATTTTCCGCTGTCACAAAAATTCTGAAAAAATAACTGATTTTAAATCAGTGATATCTCCCACATCCGAACTCCGATTCAACCCATTGTGTTTTTGAAATTGATCGATTTTTCAAGAGGAGCTTAGATCTAAAATAATGTTTCTGAAATTATGCACCAAAAATGAAAAGACAGATAGGATTTCCGTCACCCACGAATTTCCGTTAGAAACTTTTCTGCAACATCGCTGATTTTAAATCAGTGATATCTCCCTCATACGGAATCCAATTCAGCCGATTGTTTTTTTGAATTTGGGTATTTTTTCGCAAGGAATATAGATCTGTTTTTTTTTTTTGTAAATTTTTCAATTAAAATTTCAAATCTGATATGCAAACTCAATGCCCCAAAACATTCATGCAAAAAATGAAAAAAAAAAAAAAACTTCTCGCTTGGCCCAAAAAAATGCTCTAGGGAGGACATAGAACATGCCTGAAGTTTGTTGAATATTGCTGCAAAATTTGAAATTGAAATATGCATCAAACCCTCATTCCTGTGGAATAATAACGTGCTCTAATACCACTGATTCAGATCTTGGAGGAGGCCCCCAAGATCTAAAAAATTGAAATGGATTGATCTGAAATGATCATAAACTAAAACTGATGTAGAATTGATTAGCCATTATTGATTTGAATGTTAGCTGAAAAGTGCTTAAATGGAGGAAAATTGCTTGAGAAGATGACTTTGCAGCAGCTGGTTAAACACAAAATAGATGCATAACAGAAGTGAAAACATCAAAAACACAGTTATACCAGACAACGAGATTGATGACGGAGTTCCTCCCTAATGGACTACATCTTAGGGTCCGCTTTCAAGACCGTTTTTATTAGGGATGAGAAGAAGGTGATGATTACACAGAGATTTGATCAGTCTGAATGTGCACGCATGCACTTTTGATCATTGTCATCAATATCCCTCTGAACCAGCTTTCCAACGCCTCTTATGGTTCCCAATTCCAACTCTGGATGCTCCCGTAACACTGAAAACAAAACCACCTATGACCTCCAGAATTTGCAAACAAAATATCAAAAACACTCCTCTAATCAATGAAGGCAAATCTGCATTAAAAAGGTCTACAGGTACATGATAACCTCCTTGGGCTAGCTTAGATATGTATTTGGTTGTATTGGATAGGTTTTACAAACTCGATCTTGTAGCATAGGGACACCTACGATTAGTTTTCATGGTGGTGGAATTAGTTTAATGCCAAAAATACATTTCAAACCCAAAATAAACTTGGGTCTACCCAAAATCGCTAGCTAGTAGGTAACTGGGCAGAGGGCTAACGACTGTCATGTGAACACCGAGTAGTCGATTGCCTGACCACCACCTGGTGGCTTATCCCCGACGGTTCCGGTGAAGGTTTCACAACTGTTCGCATGTGACAATTGCCCAGCGATTACATTCGACGGCTAACCTCCGACGCAGTTGCGGTCAAGTCCTATGGTCCATTCAGATGGCGATGCTGCAGTTTGAAACCCCATGAGGTCATAGGTAAGCTCTGTGTTTATGAGGACCCTGACGGTTAATTCAAACCCTATCACATGTTCCTTCGACATGGTTTATGTTGACTGCACGGTTTAGACATTGTTAAGATTAGGTTTTTAGCACATAGCAATGTAATGCAGTTTAGTGTTTTAGTAAATCAAATTTATCAACCCTTGTACAATCTTTCGTCACTAAGTGACATTAGCGACATTTGTCGCATGATGACATTCCAATGCATATCATTGACGTAGTCCTTAGTTGCGACGACAACTGAACCATATCGATCCTTTTCCATCAATGACACCCATGTCGACATCAAAACCTATGAAGATGAACGAGAAGACACATGTCATCGACCAATCCTAGTGGAACTGTCGATGAACACAAGTCGACAGCTAAGCGCTAAACCATCTCAACTGAATGCCCTGAAGACTATAACATTACTTGAACAACCTGATCCATAACCAAAATTGTCGAACTATCGAAGCTGAACTGAATTTACTACGACATTGAACACTGATAACGACACTTGAACACCTGTGCAATGAATCAATCGAATCCTCCTGAATCATGGATCTTGGGGGAAGAGACCCCCAAGATCTAAAAACGTGAATTGCCAAAAGAAAAATAGGAGAATGCCCAATAAACAAAACCACAAAGAAACTTTTTATTAAAATAAATAATAACTGTAAATATTACATTGTGGTGGACAATATGCCCTTTTAGAAAATGTGACTTGTTACTTATAGTATTTTTTAGTTACAATACCATGGGTGGATTTCACTTACAATACCATGGGCGGAGGCTACTTACAATACCATGGGTAAATTCCATGGGTCGATGAATAACATGGGTAGATGAATACCATGGGTTGATGCCATTTTCTATTCAGATTAGCCTTCCTTCTACAAAGCAAGGAAACGATTGTGTTTTCGTGGTCGTTGATAGATTCTCTAAGATGGCCATCATGGTGGCCTGCAAGAAGAGTATCGCAGCAGAGGCCACTGCTAAGCTCTTCTTTGAGCGAGTGCGGGTACACTTTGGGATCCCACAATCCATTATTTCAGATCAGGACAACATAAACCTAAGTGCATTTTGGTCAAGTCTCTAGTCGATGCTAGATACAAAACTCACTAAGTCCGTGACTTTCCATCCCCAAACTGATGGCCAAATAGAGGTTGTCAACAGAATGATCGTACACATTCTACGCATGTACAACTCGAAGCATCCACGCACATGGAATGAAAGTCTTCCCTATGTCTAACACAGCTACAACAGAGCTCTCCACAGCTCAACAGGTCACAACCCCTTTTAGGTAGGGCTGGGATTTCAGCCATTATGCCCCATTGATGTTGCTATACCATTTACAACCACTCAGGTAGATTCGACTCATGTGAAATCTGAAGCTAAAAGGGCTAACAACTTCATTGAGTGCATTCAACACATCCACCAACAGGTCCATGATATATTGGACAGATCCAATGCTAAGTACAAGCAACGCCATGATCAACATTGAGTGTTGCACAACTTCCAGGTGGGCGACAAAGTTTGGTTTCATTTGCAGAAAGAGTGCCTTGCTGGGCCCCACTGTAAGCTTCACCTGCTCTAATGTGGGCCATACACCATCACCAAGGTTGTCGGTGACAATGCTTTCAAGCTCAGCATCCTACCATTCCTTGGTCTGCACCCATTGTTCAATGTAGATTGCCTTCGGCCATACTTCCCACCATTGTTGGACACATCTGACATTGTAGAACAACTCACACCCATAGAGCTAAACCCAGACTACATGAAACAAACCACCATTAATCGGATCATGGACACACAAATCAAGATCACTCACCAATAGAAGATCCAACTATATCGAGTTGTCAAAGCTTGCCAACTCCTTCACTAAGGAAAGCGGCTCACTAAGAACCAGGTTCAACAGAATTTCCCCATCTCATGGAGGCACTCAATGGAATGGGGACCATTGCTTCCTAAGGGGGGAGGAATGATCTAGGGGGATATTGGTGGCCACCTGTCTATTCCACTTGGACCCCTAACACTGTCTCTTTCAGTTTTTCAGTTTCCTTAATTGTAGCACAGTTTATTATTTTTGGCATTTTTTTGGGTCTTGAACCTCCGAAGTTGTTTTGAGGCCCTAAACAGGGTTTTTAGGGAAGATGGAGAGACCAAAAATGTCCCAAACCAACTTACCTATTTGGTTTTAACCTTCTCTTTGAGATCTTCGAAACGAGGTATTATCATAGCCAAACAAAGATCGTATGCCAAAGTTATGACTTCGGGAAGTTGATGTACCAATTTACCCAAACAAGGCCCATAGTTTTGGCACTTCATCTCATAGGGTTAGGTTTTTTGATGTTTAGGGTTTTCCACTGTTTCTAAATAATAAATAGGCATGTGAGCCTCATTGTAACACAGTTTAGAGGCATGTAGCTGCCACATCTCTCCTCAAAGATAACATAACATAGGCCGAGCTATCTTATTTCCATTCTGTTTGTAAGTATAGTTCAATATTTTTCCATTAATGAAATGAAGTGCTTTTTTGTCGCATCTTTGTGTTTATATATCTGTAAGTTGTTGCATTCCTGTTTAAGTTCAGATTACAGTTTCTTTCTTGCAGTTCCAATAAAATGCATCTTACGTGAAAGGTTTGGCATGTGACCAATCGTCTAAATGAATGGTGAACAATGCATATCAGGTGCAAAATAAGGGGCAATTAACTGCGTGAAGTGACTTGATGAGTGGGATGGTCCCTATCATTATGTTAACGTGGCGTTTCCTTATTTGATATTGGGTTTCAAATGAGTTGTGCCAAAGCCACCTTATAGATAGTTTGATATACAATTTTGAAAACCAGGGTGGAAAGCTATATCAAATTTTTAGACACAAAGGGATTTGGTTGTAAACTACAAATACTTGGGGTGGAACCTTCTGGAACAAAGACCTTGACTATGACAGGAATAAATTTCATCTAGAGATGTGAATCTTTTACACATGGTTTTATCTATGTACTTCATTATAAAATGAAGGTAGGCGTTGATGTGGGTATGTGTGGAAAAAATATTTTAAGGGGAAATTACAGGTTATTGATGAACTATAATGATTAATGAAAAGGACATAAATGTGTTTACAAGCTTAGAATTGGTGGAACAATAGGAGAAATATGGTAACAAAAGTGTTAAGATTGGATAGACTAGAAAATTCAGATTGACGATTGTTTTGGGTAGGAGAATCGAATTGGACAATTCTCGTTAGTCCACAAAATCAAATTATTGATAGTTCATGGTGGAATTTTCATTATTGGATAGAGTTCTGGTAGGGGGTGGAATCGCGATTATGGACCCCCTCATTCGTTGATGTCATGGGGTACCCACCCCCCGCAATTCATGAGAAGTGTGGATCATGATAAGTAAAGTGACCATCATTAGATTAAGGGGATGAAACTTCGTGGTGGAACCCAGAGTGTGAACCCCCCTTCTCCCCTATTGTTTATGTTATGAGGGTTGCCCAAGAATTATTGTAAGTTGTTGATTTTGACTAGTGATCACAACCATTGTATCGGTGGTGACCAACACTGAGGTGGGCCAGAGGTTCAATGTATATATATTATATATATATATATAGATAATGCATGAGGACTGTTAATCACGATAAACTAGGGGCATTGGATTTCATCAGGGGCGCAAGCTTGTTCTAGCACCAACACTAATTATGGGGCGATGCATTTTTGGATCGTTGGATCAAACAGATCCTTGACGTTGGATGTCATCGCACTACAACTCCATTTTAAACCCTTATGGTAGTGAGAGCCCGATGTAAGATTTCGAAGGCTTTATGTTAGCCCAAACATGTGACACCCATGTACAAAACATTGATATGCATGCCTTTAGAGCTCAACCTGAGATGAATGTGTTGAAAATGGCAACAAGAAATGCTAAAAATAACACTGCTATAAATAGCATTTTGGGTACCAATGCTAGATTGAGCAACAGGGAATGAAAAATGGAAGTGCTAAAAAAAGCATTCTATTTTTAGTAGTTCGAGATGGATTCCAATTTTATTCAGTCCCTGGACTAAAATAGGAAATAAAATTCGAATTTGAACTTAACCACTGTTTGAAAATAAATTAATTAATTCACCATGAGTTAATTAGTTGTGAAAAATCAAACATGAAGTCTATGTGAGGACATGCAACAATTTCTCCATTGATTGAGGGATTTATCCATTAGTTAAAGAGATAAGGATGATTTCTAATTTGAGTTGTAATTAGTTGGCTCAGTTAACTGAGTCAAGTCCAGTTAGATTGATTTGAACAGTTTGTTTAATTTAATGTGAGTTCAGTTAGTTAATGCATGCTTGCATATAACTACTACACTTCAAAAACTGAATATTTCTCTCATGAATAACTCATGCATGTCAGTTCAGACAGAGACCCAGTTGAGATCAGAGGGACAATGTAATATCAATTGGATGGATGTTTTCCTATAAAGGAAGCTCATCCATGGAGAAGGATTTATCTCCTTCAGGATTGCGCAGTTGGATCAGAGGTTAGTGAGTGTGTGAAGAGGCCAATTCACACAAGTGGCTACACTGGACCCCAAGGAAAATTGCGCAAAGAAATAGGAGGCTTGGAGGGTAGAGGAGAAGGTTTGAGAGAGGCCATTGACTGTCTATGAGCAGTAGAGAGATTGCGGAGAGAGTAGGATAGCTTGTGAGTTGATTCTTTTTTTAATCCAGACTATATTTCCACTTGTATGATAATACAAAGTTGGGGTTTTAGGCTGAGGCTTTCCCCTAGTTATTTCTTCTATGTTATGTGTGATTGATTTCTCATTCTCAATTATATGTGTTCTCATTGATCTTTCTCATATTCAATTAAGCTTCCACAAAGTTTGTTGTAGAAGTAGATCTTGTATTTTGCTTTAGTCTATTGCATAATCTGTTGATCTACAGTGGGAAATTCTACATGGTATCAGAGCAAAGGTGATCAAAGCGAAGAACAATATACAAGAAGGGAGAAGTTCAAAGATAGAAATCGAGTTCCTATCACATCTCAATTTCACCTATGGCATTTAGTGGTTTAAGACTCGAGTATGCCCTTGATGGAAGCGTGAATTATATAGCCTGGAAGAATCACATGGAGGTAGTATTAGAGGATAACGGTCTAAAGGACTTCATTGATCAAGAAGTCCCCAAATTGACTGATGCTACTCAACTGACGGAATGGAAGAAATGTGTGGCTAGAGAAAGGAGAATCCTTCTGGAGGGAGTTTGAGATCACATAGTATCGAGTCTACATGGGAAGGAGACACCATTTTCAATGTAGAAAACATTGATATATCTATATCAGAATAGCAGTGATCACAGGAAGCTGGCACTGAAAGACAAGCTTCAGAAGATCAAGTGTGAAAAGGGCGACACGATCTCTACGTATTTGAACAAGCTCACCACATGTAGGGATGAGCTTGGAAGTGTAGGGATCATGACAGTTGATGATGACATGGTGAGTCTTGCACTCCTTGGTCTTCCTAAGAGCTGGCATAGCTACCAGGACTCGGTTAATGGAAGAGAGAAACTGCCAAATTGGGAACGACTTTGGTCAGATTTGATGTAGGAGGAGATAAGAAGAAGCACCAGAGATGGTTCTTCATCAATGGAGGATGAAGAAAATTGTGCCTTAGCGAGTAAGGCAAAGAAGGGGAAGGAGAAGGTTTCTCATTCTGAATCCAGTTCTTCCCATGGTGGGAAGAAGTTTGACAAATTGAAAGTGTGCTGCTTTCGTTGTCATGAGGTGGGCCATTTTGCTACAAATTGTCCACTAGGGAAATTCAATAAGGGATCTGTGGAAGGATCAGAAGGTGAGGCACTGGCCTCACAATTCAAGTTGGATTTCACATTGTTCGCATGCATGGTTTCATCCATGGTGGGAAGTGGTTGGTTTCTTTACAGTGAAGCTTATTTCCACATGATCGATGACAAGAGTTTGTTTAGTACTTTGGAGGAAAAAGATCTCTAGATACTCATAGCGATGGGTAATGATGAAAAGTATAGTGTCTTAGGTGTAGGCATGGTTGTTTTCCAAAGGAAGCATGGAGCTCGCATTACCTTGATCGATGTCAAGTATGTACCAGGACTGAAGAGAAATTTGGTGTCGATCGTGATGTTGGAAGATAGAGGCTATGATGTAGTCTTTAGTAAGGGAAAGGTTTTCCTTCGACACATCACCACTAGACAGGTGAAGTAGATTGGTTCACGGGTCAAGAACCTGTATGCTCTTGAGGTTCAAGATGCATGTGAACCCTTGAGGAGCAAGACAACTGATGGAGACTTGGTGGTTGAGAGGGAAAGTACATTACCTCTCAACATGCAGCGCCAGAAAAAGTCTCAGACGATTGTGGAGGAGCCACAATTGGTGAAGCAGCTTCAGGAGGTTGTGGAGCAGCCACAATTAGAGAATCTGAGAGGAGATCAAGTAGAGACATCTACTCATGCAGAGACCTCCAGTAGGGGGAAATTTCGAGCCAAGTGGGCATAGGGATCACATGCATCCATACCTCCAGGTAGGAGGTGGGGCGATGTGGAGTGATCATCCCAAGAAAGCTGGAATAGGGGCAGGATCCTTGAGGTACCCAACCTCTTTGATTCGACTTTGCTACAGGAGCCCCAATGAGGAGTAGCATGAATAGCTAATTGGGTAGAGACAGATGCAGATGGAGCAGTAGAGACAGCTACAGTGCAGGAGTCCCAAGACAATGTAGAGATAGTAAGTTGCAACAATGTGAGAGGCACAGGAGTTTTGCACTAGTATAGGATGGCACAAAGAGGTGTGGAATGGTGTGAGATGCATGGAGTGTTGTGGAAACTCAGAGGTCAGAGAGGGAGCACTTGTCAACAACAGGTAGAGCTTCAGCATTAGAGCATGTTTCTAGCCCAACAGAGAGGTCAGTTGGGAGTTTTTTTGTTTCCAGAGTTGCTGGAGCAACCACACTTGGTAGAAGTGTTGCATGTAGAACATTGCAAAGGTACAGGATTGGGTTTGAGTTGAATGCCTTTCTTGTTGAGAGGGAGTGTTGAAAATGGCAACAATAAATGCTAAAAATAGAAGTGCTAAAAATAGCACTGCTGTAAATAACAGTTTGGGTACTAGTGTTGGATTGAACAATAGGGAATGAAAAATGGAAGTGCTAAAAATAACATTCTATTTTTAGCAGTTCAGGATGGATTCCAATTTTAGTCAGTCTATGGACTAAAATAGGAAGTAAAATTTGAATTTGAACTTAACAATTGTTTGAAAATAAATTAATTAATTCACCATGAGTTAATTAGTTGCGAAAAATATGTGAGGACATGCAATAATTTATCCATTGATTGAGGGATTTATCCATCAGTTAAAGAGATAAGGATGAGTTCTAGTTTGAGTTGTAATTAGTTGGCTCAGAAACAGAGTCAAGTCCAGTTAGATTGATTTAAAATTTTTATTTAAATTAATGTGAGTTCAGTTAGTTAATGCATGCTTGCATATAACTGCTGCACTTCAGATAACTGAATATTCTCTCATGAATAACTCATGCATGTCAGTTCAGAAAGAGACCCAATTGAGATCAAAGGAGGGAAAATGCACTATCAGTTGGATGGATTTTTTCCTATAAAGAGAGCTCATCCATGGAGAAGGATTTATCTCCTTCAATATTGTGCAGTTGGATCAGAGGTTAGTGAGTGTGTGAAGAGGCCAATTCACACAAGTGGCTACACTGGACCCCAAGGAAAATTGCACAAAGAAATAGGAGGCTTGGAGGTCAGAGGAGAAGGTTTAAGAGAGGCCTTCAACTATCTATGAGCAACAGAGGGATTGCAAAGAGAGCAGGATAGCTTGTGAGCTGATTCTTTTTGTAATCCAAACTATATTTCCACTTGTATGATAATACAGAGTTGGGGTTTTAGGCTGAGGCTTTCCCCTGGTTATTTCTTCTGTGTTATGTGTGATTGCTTTCTCATTCTTAGTTATATGTGTTCTCATTGATCTTGCTCATATTCGATTAAGCTTCTGCAAAGTTTGTTGTAGAAGTAGATCTTGTATTTTGCTTTAATCTATTGCATAATCTGTTGATCTACAATGGGAAATTCTACTATTCTATTAGTTATATTAGCTATAGAAAGGAAGAAAATCATGGATGAAATGAATGATGTAGTCCTTAAAGCTAAGATAATTATCACATTCAAAGGTTTGGATCCCATCCTTTTGGATTGACTTAGGCTGGCTTATGTACTTTAACTAGTAGTGAAGAAGCAATTTCTAGACAATTAGTGGTGAATTATCTTTGTAGGGATTTCAATGTATTAATTCATTTATATAAGGTGCTTCAATGGTTTCTAGAAGCTACTTATTAGCTTCAATCTGAGCTTGTGGTTATTTATTTAAAATTCAAGAAGTTGAAGAGATATTTTACTCAACAAGTGATTTTTTCTCTATGTAGGTTGTGGAATCGGTCCAACCTTTGTGGTGAGTGATTGAGGAGGATGTAGAGGTAGAAGAAGAAGAGGCATTTGTAGTTTTCCAAATTTCTAAGAAGAAAAACATCTGGCATACAGAAGGTTGGACTACTGATAATGCTACGAGAGGAAATACTGAAGTTGCTAAGCAATAGTCAAGGCATAAAAATGTATATAATTTATATTTCTAAGGGTATGTAATGTAGCTAATTAAAGGAGAGTTATGTGCGTAGTTGTTTGGAATTTTTTTAAAAAACCTTAATTTCACTTTGAGGAGGTATTTGAATTGATATATCTTACACGTTGTGTTACATTATTCATGATGACAGTGTGATTTTATCATATGAAATTATGATTAATGATGTTTCTTTCAATGTTTTCCATTTTGTTAATTTTTCATTAGTATGTCCTGGTACACCTGAGTGATTAACAATCTACCACGGTTGAATTGATAATTCATTTAAAAGATGTTACTTGATTTATTTCTTTCCAGGTGCATATTAGTTAAATATTTAATTCAGGATTTTTGAATGACCTAGAATTATATGGATAAACAATTTTGTATGATTTCATTGCATGTTTGATTTAAAATATGATTACATGTCAGTGATATATGTTTTATTTTGGGGTCGACGACATTTTGAGGATGGACGCATTTTAACACTCACATCAAAGTCTAATTGTGGTTTTTATAGATAAGTAGTTATTATAGCACAAGGAAAAGTTCGCAAAAAATAAAAAGTAATGTGTTTGTTGGGAGTTTTAATTCGTTATTTTAAAGCTCCTAATATTAAATCATCAACCAGGAGTTGTAAACACGAGTTAGAGTGCATCTTGGTTCAAGATCTAATTGCAGAGTATGTGATTTCCTTTGTGATCAATTCCTAAGTGCAAAATCCTATTTACTCAAACTCCTCTTTCTATTTGAGGCGTTCAAAACTCCTTCATCTATTCAAAGCAATTAAAAAAAAAAAAACCCTTCTAGCTAATTAAAGTAAAAACTATTCTATCTTCTTAAAGAATCAAGCATGAAAAACCTCAGATAAATCATACTTATCTCGGAAGACTCAATTCTCTCACTCACTCATCAAACCCTACAGAAACTATTCTCGTTTTAAATCTATTTTAGCCACTCAAAAAGACTTATAACTAACATAGGTTTGCTATGAATTATTTATACAATGCAAAACTTAAATAACTCAATTCAAACACTAAATCTAACTCACCTTAACTGATGAAATGCTACCTACAAAATTTAAATCTCGTGCATTCAGGACACACACACACAGAAAAATGTTCTAATTAAAATCACTCTTATGAGAAACTTAACTATAGGATTCAAATTGCATGTAATGAAAACATTCACTTAATGAAATGCTTAACTACAGAATTTAAATTGTATCTAATGAAAACATTCACTCTAACCGAAATCAAAATACTTTAACTACAAGATTTAGATTGCATCTAATGGAGAAAACAAATCATTCAAATCGAAATCAAAATGTTGAACTATAAGATTCAGATTGCATCTAATGGAAAACAAAATTACTCTAATTGAAATCAAAATGCTGAACTATAAGATTCAGATTGCACTCATGAAAACATTTGTTAATGAAAATCACTCTGGCTTCAAATTTCATTAAACAAAAAAGCACTCCTCTTCAACCGAAATCACTCAGGCTTTTAAAATGTTAACTATATAACTTGAATTGCATTCGATTGCAAACACCCATTCCCAACAGAATTCGTTCTAGCTTTTAAAATATTAGCTACATATTCAAATTGTATTCAATGGTAACACTACTTTCGACTATTCTGTGCTAAGACATCCATGTATACTTGTTGCATTCAAATGGTGACAAAGTATACTATTTCAAAACACTTATGCACAATTCAATTCAGATCGGAATGATTTTCAACACATTAGTATAATGAAATTCTTCATAAGAGATAATCAACGATTTGAATTATACTCAGTGTTTATGGACTGATCAGAAAGCTTAGTTATAGAATCGAAATGAAATCTTAAGCACAAAATTAGTTAAACCATCCAGAATTTAGACGATCACTCACTATGCTATGTAACATCACACAATAAACAATTCCTAAATCTAATTTAACTATCAAGCTTGGTTCCAGATATGGTGGGCCCTTGCCACACTTGGAGCGAGAGAAACTAACCGAGTAAAATGTAATTTAAAATACGAACACCATTACTTACAGTAGAATAATGTCGAGACTGAATTAAATCAAAGCTTAGATGTAGTCATACATAGTCTAGGATCTCCAATACATAAATTTGCAAAATCAATAAGAACAGAGCATTACATTGCCATCACTACTTAACAGTAACCCCCCTAATTTAACATCATCGAGCCTTTTAAGCAGAAAACCGATGAATGCAAGACTTAACGAACTATTCCTTATCATAGAAACTTGTTGACTAATGGCTAATCTCAGGCTGCATGATGTCTTCATAAGATCGACCTTGAATCAACTATGTTTGGCTTGATAAACTGCTTCTATCCTTGGCCACCGAAATATCAATGTATGATATGCCAGGAGATCTCACAAACTACTTACACTTCCATCAAAAGGAGTTTCCACTCGTTGACTGCCAGCTTGAGTACAGGACTAGAAATGAAGTTTTAATTACAGAATAGTAATGGCACTTAGATGATAAAGAATCCACCACATCATACTGCAACCTGGTATTTAGCCTGTCATTCACTTGTCAATAGTCTTCGTAGCTATGAGCCCAAAAATATATAGTTAGGGATATCATAATAAGTATGATTATATAATCTATGTAAGTTCAACCAAAAGCACCGAAATAATGTTAAGTAAAATTCTTTTACCTTTAGTCATGTGATGGCAGGGTTTTGGTAGTAAATGATATGGTATAGTAGGTGAAAAGAGATACAATATAGGTAAAATGGGTAAACATGTGAGTGAACAAAGTAAAGAAGTGATGAAAAAAAATGGGTGCCAACATACCCCCATTCCTGCACGAATGCATGCCCTCATGCATCAACTATAATCCACCAAAATGGTAGTGTAAGTGAGACCTCCAGCTAAATTCATGTTGTCTTAACCAGAAACTCTAAACAATGATTGACTGGGATGGAGCACTCATTAAACTGGAGAGCCAATTCATGAGCACTGAGTTTCCTTGTGGGCTTAAGCTAGGATTTTTTCCATCGAAGCAGCTACCTATTCTTCTGCTTTAACACATCATTTTGAGAAAATAGTCTAAGATTAGTATGTCTAATATGATTGTTAACTTCACACACATAATAAAACAAAACTTTGTACTTATGTTCTTTCTCTCGTAGCTTTACAATCTTCTTTTGCAACTGAACCAAACGAATCTTTAAGTTTTCTTCACTAGTAGAAGTGGGGGTCTTGACTGGTGTTGCAGACTATTGAGAAACACTCCCCCCTCGAACACGACTGGTGACCTTTTTGTCTGAGTTAGTATTGTGTCTCCTCTTACTAGTGCTTTTACTGATCGCTAGCTAGGGTGGAGACACATCTTCTAGATCTTCAACAATGTCCAGGGGAACTTTTTCTTCAAACACTAGAGTGTGACACTTCATAGATCTAGCCTTCTAGTATCTAAGTCAAGGGAGGAGAGGACATTGACAGGCTTTGAATTTAGGGTCTCAGTTACAAGGCGTTCAACCCTACTCATACTTTTGTTTGCCGTCAACCTTGAGTTGAGGTTTATGCAGTAGGAGCTGACTTCAAGTTGGTCAGAGAGAGTTTTTGTTTTTGTTTGAGAGTTGCCTCTATCTGTGCGTATTGTTCAAGGGCCTTGGAAGCCAGTTCTTCCATTTCAGGAAGATATCCCTCCACAACATTAGTTTGCTCAGGTGCTTCGGTGTGCTCAGGTCAGTACTTGTGACCCCTGATCTTCTGTTTTTCCTTATTCCCTTTGTGTTTCTCCTCTGCATTCTTTCTTTGATTCTTTACTCTTTTCATTTTGAAAATAGTTCCCTCCTTTGAGTCCCTAGAGTTGGGTGTTGATTCTTGAAGGTTCTCAGTAGGAGCCATTTCTGTAGGAGGGGTAGGTTCAGGTGTAAGGCTAGACTTAGGCTTGGAGCCCTAAGAAACTTCTTCCTTCACATACTTTGATGTCGAGCTGATAAGGCACTATCAACCTTTAAACTTCATTCCTTCCTGAGGAAAATTCTTAATGAGGAAGTCCTCCCAAGACTTCTGCTTCTTAATCAACTCGACCACTATGACCATTTTCATTAATCTATGGTGATAAATAGTAGTCTCAAGGCTCTTACCCTCAGATAGGACACCCCGAGCCATCTTATGTAGACTCAATCATAAGAAATGAGGCATGTTAATCGTACTGTCTTCAAATAAATCTAATAACAATTGAATATGATAAAGGAAAACAATTACATACCTTCCTTCGCATGTAACGAACCTCTGGAGAATGGTGATCAATGGGTGCCATCTTTCCTCCACACAACTGCGCAATACCCCCTTTGACCAATTAAGTGTCTGGTATGTCGGTTTAAGGAATTTTGTGCAACTAAAGATGTTTATCTGCCCACCTTTGAAGAATGGCTCACCCGTGGAAGGCATTCGTATGGCTCAAATAATAGACTCCTCGGTGATTTTAAATTTCAAATTTCCGACCATCAGATTCTCCCCATCAAAGCTCTGTGCGAAGGCTAATGCAACTATTTCATTGAACCCCTAGAATTTTTGGAGAAAAGGAATCTATCCTCTTTCTTTTAGGATCTCATTACACTGTCTGTACTCTGGGCTTCGTGAAAATTGCCTGAAATTGGGTTCATGCCTGTCGGCCCCCATGCCAATGCAAAACTAAGGTTCCCAAATTTTTAACAGTAAGAGAAATTTCACAATTGACTTCCTTGTATCGAAAAATCACAGTGTCGCTACCTTGTTTCAAAGATCATGATGGTGCAGTCTCAGACTTATGAGAAGAACTTTACCGCAATGGTAGATCGATAGCCTCCACCGTACTTCTTGTGGGAATGGCGAAGGGGTGGAGGTGAGGTACCGAGCATTGGGTGTTATGATGGCTTCCTATTCGAACATCATTTGAATTGACAAAGTGTTAATCATTAAGGGTGAATGAAGGAGTGACATGCATGAGCATGATTAGGAAGGGAGTGGGGGTTAGGAACGGATTAATAATTGTGGGAAGGAGCGGTATTATGGAAGGTGTAGTAACAGACGTACAGATTTATATATCATACAATCAAATGCCTATGATTTAATATAGATAAACTATAGTCACATACCTTTAGCTCTAACTCATAATAATTTGGATCTCAAAACTTTGAAGATCATTTTGAGCTTGACTTGGAAAAATGGCAAAATAACAATCATAACAATGATGTCTCTACAACACATATTAACTAGTGGACTCTACACACAGTATTTCCTTTGCAAATGTGATACTCAGAAACCACAATATTTTAATGACAATAATTAATTAAGTACATGCAGTTAAGTACAGTAATCTTAAGTACAAGATGAGTCTGAGCAGAACTGTAAATAAACTCTTCTTGCAATATCATCACACAAATTGTTGTAGTTACCTCTAAATTATTGAAATGAATTTTGGACATCATCCCATGGATTTTAGCTAGGCCTAGGGTGATTGCTTCCTGAGGCATTTCATATTTAGAGAGTCTGAAATGTCCATAAAGGAGACTCTAGGGGGGTTTATTTTCCATTGATATTATGTTGAGCCAAAAAAAGAATAATTCTATTCTCAGCAGATCCCTAACTACTACCACCTTATGATTTTAATGAGCCTAAAGTAGCCATGTGCTTGAGGCATTCAATTTTAGGGAGTCTGAATAACCCAAAGAAGACTCTAGGGGGCTTCTTTTCCATAAATATTCCCTTCAGCCAAGAAAATAATAATTAAGTACTCAAGGAATCCCCAAACTACCACTATCCCATTTGATTTTTACGAGCCTGGATCAGTCACTGCTTGGGATTTTCAGTTTTTGAGAGTCTGGAACATCCAAGGAAGACTCTAGAGAGATCCTTTTCCATAGCTAATCCATTGAGTCTGGTTAAAGGAATCAACCTACCCAAGACAGATTTATCCTTTATTCTACATGAGATGTGGGAAGAACACCTATAAGTATGAAAAAAAAATGACATCTCATTGGTTATTTATACTATATACATATACATAGATATAAATATATACAATAAAAAGAAAGGAATTAATAGGATGAACCAGTAAGAGGTTGGTCATTTTCATGAACCAACTCCATTTCTGGATCTCCTCTTACTTCTTGCAGAAATTGTTGTTGGGAGAGTGGCTAGTGGTATATCTTTAGTCGATGTCCATTTACCACAAAGGAGGTCTGATTATCATCAATGGTTTTAATTCGAACAGAGCCATTATCAAGAACTTCATCCACTTCATAGAGCCCAACCATCTAGTTGAAAACTTACCTCTGAAATGTTTGAATTTGTTGTCATAGAGTCCCAATCTCCTGAGTGGAAGACCTTTTTCTTAATAAACTTATCATGCAATTCACTAACATAGTTTGATGGAATGCATCCTGTCTGCTCTCATAAAGTTCATTCAAATGCATTAACCTTTTCTCTTGGGCTTTGTTGAGATTCAACCCCAACTGAGTAGCAGTTCAAAATGTTTTCACTTGGAATTTGATAGGAAATAGTACCTGCTTACTATATACTAGTTCATAAGGGGTGTACCCTATTACATTCATCCAGGTTATACGATACACCCATAATGCTTTAGGAAAATTTTCAGCCCAATATATATGGTGAATCTGAATGGTTTTGGTTAGAATGGATTCTAACACTTTGTTTGTAGACTCCACATGCCCATTATCTTTGGGGTGGTAAGGAGTAGATTTCGACGCTTGATCTGATATTGTTCAATGATGGCTTTGAACAACGTAGATGTAAAGTGCATGCCTTGGTTAGTGATGGTCTCTCAGGGTACTCCAAATCGAGTGAAAATGTTCTCAAAGAGGAAATCCACCACCATTTTCTGAGTCACGGAATACAAAGCTTTAGCCTCCACCCACTTTGTAACATAGTCGGTGCAAACAAAAATGTATCTCTTCTTCCTTGACATGGTAGAAATAGGTCCCACAAAATATAATGCCCACTTCTCAAAAAATTCTATGGATATTTGTGTTTGAAGGGGCATCTCATTTGAAGGAACTAGTTTCCCATCCTTTGACAAGCATCACAACTAATCACAAATTTTTTAGCATCCTTGAAAAGTGTGGCCCAGTAGTACCTTGACGTAAAACTTTATATGTTGTTATTTGATCTACGAAGTGCCCTCCACGGGGCTCACTGTGGTAGGCCTTCAACATATCAAACATTTCATCTTCTCACACACATCTCCTCATAATCAAGTCAGGTCATGTGCGTCATAAGTCTCCATCTATCCAGGAATAGTTAGCGCTATGCTAAATAATATTGTGTTTCTCCCTGGTAGAAATATTTTGAGGCAACTTCCATGATACCAGGTAGTTGGCTATGTCAACAAACTAGGGGGTGAGGGTTGATATGGCAAACAATTCTTCATTTGTGAAATCATCTAGAACTAAAGTTGGGACATTTTCCTGAGAAATATTCATCCAAGGCAGGAAGTTAGCATCCAAATTATCCCGTACGGGCTTGTCAACCACATTTATGTTAAACTCTTGTAATAAAAACAACCATGTAGTGATCCTACCATTAGTAATATGTTTGTTCATAAAAAATATAATAGAATAATGGTCGATGCGGACAAAAGTCTCATAATTGGTAATGCAATGTCTAAACTTACTAATGGCATGAATAACTGCTAACAATTCCTTTTCAGTGACTATATAGTTTAAATCAGCAGGGGGAATATTCTTGCTAACGAAATAAATAACATAGGGATAGTGATCTTCCCTTTGTCAGAAAGTTGCTCAAAGGGCAGTATTCGATGCATCAGTGCATATGTGAAATAGAAGATACCAATTTGTCCCTCCTAATACTAGAGCAGTGGAAAACCTATTCTTCAATTTACAAAAATCATTTTGACAGTTATCATCCCAAATAAAATCAACATCTTTAGTAAGAAGATTAAACAAGGGTCTTGCAATTCTTGTGAATTTTTCAATAAATTGTCTATACTAACTTGCATGTCCAAAAAATAAACTTACCTCTTTTTGTGTACTAGGAACTAGAATACGCAAGATTACCTCTATCTTGGTCGGGTCGACTTTTATTCCTTCAAATGAAACATGACAGCCCAAAACTATTCCCTTAATCTGCATCATTTTACATTTACTATTGTTATGGGCTAGGTGACCTTCTTGACATTGGACCAATACCTTTTTCTAAATTCACCAAATCTTGAGGAAAATCATCCCCATATACCGTGAAGTTGTCCATGTAGACCTCTACACAGTCATGAATCACATCAAAAAAGATGGCTAGAACAACTTGTTGAAAGGTAGTTGGGGCGTTGCATAAGCCAAAAGGAAGAACTCTATAGGCATAGGTACCCCACGGGAAAGTAAAGGTAGTTTTCTCTTGGCCTTCGTCAACTATTTGAATCTAGTTATACCCACTATACCCATCTAGAAAAGAAAAATACTTTTTTCCAGAGAATGTGTCCAACACCTGATCAATAAATGGTGAAGGAAAATAATCTCGCAAGGTATCTTTATTCAACTCTCTATAGTAACAAAAATGCACCACTTACCATTCTTCTTTGGAACAACCACCAAAGGCAATACCCATTTTCTATCGGAAATAGGACAAATAAATTATGTTGTCAACAACTTTTGCAATTCCTCTTTGACAATTTCTTTCAAGGCTGGGTTCACGTACCTTTGCGGCTTCTTGACAGGTTTCATTTCATCATTGGTATAGATATGAGGTATGCATGTCTCTAGATGCATGCCTTTCATATCTAAGTAGGCCCAAGTAAATGCTCTTGAATTCTCTTGAACCATGCTTAACAATTGTTGCTTTTGTTCTGTGTTTAACTCAGTGCCAATGTATAAGATCTTCCCATCACCGATATCGATACGTTCAGTAGTGATTTCATTAATGGATTCTAACGCTGCCACAGTAAATGTTGCGAATACAGTAGGATGACAAGCTTCTTGAAAATCATTACTGAAAACACGCTGGTAACCATTAAAAGAGATGGGATAATTAATGCACGAATTATTAGATAAAAACTGTTGTAAAATATGATCTTTTGATTGTTCTTTGAGTCCTTTAAACTATTCTAAAGTTAGCAAAGGAAACATACAATCTTCATCCCCATAAGGAATCTCTAACTAGAGAGGTACTTCAGCAAGTATTTGAGCAGGAGGAAAAATTGTCAATGTTTGATTATGTGATCCATTGGAAATGATCATTTCTCCATTTTTGCACCCTATGACAGTGTCAGTAGTAGCTAACCAAGGGCATCCTAGGAATACTATATGTGTTGGTCTAGATTTTTTTGGAGAAATTATAATAAAATCAATGGGATATTGCCAAGAGACGATCATGACCACTATGTCTTCTAAGATCCCCATGGGTTTTCCAATGTATTTATCTGCTAATTCCAAGATTATAGGTGTGGGTTTGATTCCTTGTAGTTGTAAGGATGTCATGGTTTCAAATGTCATGGCGTTGATTGTTGGACCTATATCTACAAGGGTGTTTTGCCAGAGAGCTCCATTGATTTCCATGGTAACTATGGGGTTTCCTGGATCGTTATACTTCAACTGTAAATCAGAAATCATTTTGGTCATTTCACTCATGATTTTCACATTTTGATTTTTATGTCCTTTTCTGCTCGATTTTTTAATGAAGAGATATATAATGATTTTAGTATATACAGGAATGTCTCTAATGGTTTGTAACAAGGGTATTTTGATATAGACATTCCTTAATTTAGATTCTAGATCATATTCTATAGGGGTCTCAATTTTTCTTAAAAAGTAACCTTTTTGGGTAAGGAGGTTTATTTGTTTCTTTTGGTTCATTTTCTTTTATTTTCTTTATGTTGGTGATTTTCATATTTCTATAGAGTCCTCTTCCTGAATTATGACAATTGATTTTTCCTTATTAACCGTTTTCCCAAATCTCAATTGAATTTCGCTCATTGGTAAAACAATATTAACATAGGTGGGAAAGGGTTGTACTTCCATGTTTTGTACAAGTTGATGTTGTTTATTATGATTTGGATTAGCTACGAGTTGTGCAGGCAACAAGGTAGGACAAGGTGTGTTAAATGGTTGTGGTTCCTGCTGAGGTGATGAGTTAGAACTTGAGGGTAAAAGTTTGTGCAAAGGAGGTGGTGGCAGTGAGGGTTGCTGATAATAATTCAGTTTATATCATTGCTGATATGGAGGGATATTTTGCATGTAGGGCATGTTAGGCATGCTTTGGTATTGAGGATACAAATGATTTTGGGGCTGGAATGTATTCCCATAAAAGTTTCCTCTCCACCCTTGGTTCCATGGGAAATTTTGGGGTTGTTGATTACTCTAAGGGGGGCAGGATGGCTGAAAGTTCCATGGATGGTTTTGAACGAAGTTTTGCAGATTAGGGTCCTGATACATGTTTTGATTTGGCCCTGTCCATGAAGGCTTTTTGTTTGTTTGAGATGGGTCATTAGCCTTCATACTGCCTTTACAAATGGCTTGAAATACGGGAATGGTTGGGCATTTTTTGGTGGCATGTTCCAAGGCACAAATTCCACATACGTCAACAATATTGATAGGGAATTCCCTCTCCATATTTTTTCGTTTATATTTAGGACATAATATTTCCATGGAAGCTCTCTCCTCTTCTTGTTTTCTCTTAATTTTCAAGGTGTCTAGCTGGTCACTAATGGTGTTTAAAATGTATGTTTTAAAATTTTCCAAAAGATTTCCCATCTCAACCCTGGTAACAACATTAGGTATAGATTTCAATTTCTTGGGCACATAATCCATTGGATTGTCCCTAAGTCTTTTACCTACTTTAGCTTGAATCCTTGAATAGGTTTGACATAATTTAGCTACCTCAGCAAAAGGATTTTTATAAATATCACCAGCACTTAAGAGATTCTGTGTCTCAATACATTCTTCCCTTAATCCTTTAAAGAAGATAGTCCTAATGGTTTGTTCATATAAGCTCTCCCCGTGACTTATGATAGTTATAAAGGAATCTCTCTAGATATTCTTCTAGGCTTTTGTCCTCCATCTGTTGCATCCTAAAGATATCATTTACATCTCTAATTTTATAGTAGTCCTGATATTTTTTAAGGAAAACAGATTTCATATCGTCCCATGAATAAATGGTATGTTCTCCTAGGCTCATGAAACATCTCAAGGATGAGTCTTTTAGGGTGGAAGGGAATAATTTTAGTCTTTTTGCATCATTATAATAATTATATCTTTTGCAAAGGATATCAAATTAAAATATAAATGCATCAAGGTCTTCAGATGACATACCACAAAAAAGTGGAAACGATGCCAACGATATATTATTCATGGTAACATCTCTAGTTTTTTCCAAGATAGGGAATCCAAAAGTTGTTTCCTCTTCCTCTTTCTCCTTTGGCCTGCCTCTTGGTCCATCATTATTCCCCCCAAATAGAAGTTGTCATTTACCCTCCCCTTCGCCTTGGTTTCCTACATTGTTCCTGTTTTCTCCTCCTCCTTTGTTGGCCATGCTTATTGTAGATTCAGAATGTTGTTTTGTTATAATGATGTGGTTGGAAGAAGACTCAACTAGGTTGATTTTAAAGTTTCCAGGCGCCAAATCTTAGTGAGGATGTCTAGCTGCTAATTCCACTTGTGGAACGAGCACCAATGTTGTTTCTATTGTGGTTCCCAAGACAATTTATTCTTGTTGAGGCATAGTTCGAGATTGTTTAGTCCCCTTGTTGAGGGGTATTTCATTTGCTGATGCCACCTTGTTGTTAGTGCCTCCTCTATTGACACCTGTATAATGATTAACTGAATTAGTTTGAGGTGTTTATGTGGGACCAAATTGTTATAGACATTTTTGGGCACTTCAACCCCAATCACAAATTTCCATAAACTGTGGGCTCTTAAGTCCCTAAAAGGGTTGCTTCACTGCCTAAAGGAACAAGGTCAATTGATTACATCATCTCCCAGAAGTTCTCCACTGAAAACTGCTCATAAATGGTCAAAACTGGACCATACTGAAAGCTCCATGTAGAGGGTGTGATGCATATCACCTTCCCAATGCACAGGGTGCGATGCATACTGTTTTGCTCCTCTGTAGGGTGCGATGGCTGGGAATAAACAAATGGCAGGGACTAAAATGTGAGGTGGAAGATCATGGAATCTTCCAGAAGCTTCCCCTCTGACACTTGCCACTCCATTTTCGACCAGGGATGAGTAAGAGATCTTCATTCTCCAAGTGGAAGCAGGAACTATCAGAGAGAAGACACTAATCAAGATCGCAAAAGATGACTCACCTCTCTGTAATCATCTATATATGGATCCCTCATCACAGAGATCCAGGAGGCTGGAATTTTGTAATCTATAGAGAAGTGTTGTTGGTATTCTGGTGTACATTTATAGTGTCGGGTGATTTTGCTTTGCTTGAGGTGAAAGAAGGGCTTCTTAGCTAGAGGATGATGCTGGGTCAGAGCTACTCATGGTTGTAATCCTCTTGCTACTTTTATCTGAATAAAGCTATTCTTGTTTCCTTCCATATCCTGGTGTACTTGTTTATATATGCTTGTATATGGTTAATGTACATCTGATCCTGTATTATTTGTGAATTTAGATCCTTGTTTCTTGCATAGTAGTATGTTGCTATGATTCTACAGGTCCTTTTGAAGCTGAGTAGACAAAGAGCGAGCAAAAAAACTCTATCAAGAAAGAGAGGGAATCGAGCGCAAGACTCAGGTTGGCCCTCTTGGTTCTCCTCTCATCTATTTTCATAAAAGGGATCAATAGTAGACTTTGATTGTTTGTTTCTAAGACAACCACACATCTTAGTGGGAATAGCAGCATCCGTGTGGACACTATTCTCGTATAAGAAAATGGCGACTCCACTGGGGAGCGACTAGATTACTTGTTAGCCTATCTATCCTTGTTTCTTTTATAAACATACAGACGGAGCCTGAAGTCAAGACAGCTAGCCTTCGAACTGCATTTGTCATACAAATGAAAAGTAGATCAATGATGCTTCAGTCAATCTCCGGGTTTTTGTTTATAAATTAAACAAGAGATCTGCAAGCAATCTAATTGCCCTTAGTAGTGGCTTTAGCAACCTCTAAAATCACCCCTGTGTTTTTACATACATTGATCTGTACTTATTCAGCCTAAACACCTGAACTAAACTGCAAAATATGAGTGAAGTCTCGTCCAGAGTCTCGCACTGTAACCATCGCACCCTGCCTTCAAGGCAGCCTGTATGCATCGCACTTCCCGAATGGAGTAACTGCGCTACATACTGAGTTCACTGTGTAACAGGTGCGATGGTCAGGGAGGACTGATTTCACCCTCCGACTGTGGATTTTTCCCACTGTTTTCAGTCTTATTCAAGAGTTTTTGCTGTCTATAATCAGTGTGCTTCTATGAATACCCCCTTCTCTAGCATTATTCATTCTCCTTAGTGCAAAGAACTATAAAAGTTTTTATATATTGTGCGTTGTTTTAATTCTCTTTTGCAAAAAATAACATAGTCGAACTGTCGTCTCTAGATATAAAAGTGTTGTAGATGTCCTTTTCAGTTTTAGAAAGAAATCCCATTGTTTTAGATAGTTGATTATACGGTTATCATTGCATAAGACTTGATTTACTAGTTTTAAAGTGTCGAAAAGCAATTTCTGTTTCAAAATCGCATAGTGTCTCTCTTGTTTTCACTTCGTTTTGAAAAAGAATTTTGTTGAGTACAGTCGCTTTAAAAGTATTTCAGTGTTGCACATAGTTTTCTTAGTGTCATTTACACATTAAGGGAACTGAAAACAAATACATGCATGTGCATTTGCATCTTGAATGTTTGGCTTAATTTAGGATTGTGCATATTAGCGTGTGCTCTGTGCTCTATGAAGAAAAGATGCTTGACTTTCTTCCCCTTAGTAGCTAGGATTTTCATTGTTGAAAGAAGATAAAACGTCTATTTATCATCTTAGACTGCATTTAGGAATTATACATACATCACGTTGTGAACCTGAAAGGCAAACTGCTAAGCAATATCAACTTAAAATAAATCTCAATGAATCTAACAACGCTTTGGAACTTAACGCAACATCTAGAGGTCTAGGCTAGAGACATATTCCGGCGTCGTAAACCCTGGAAACTGTTGCTTCCAGTGTTGGTTGGGTGATTCCTCCACTCTGAGACAATAAGTGCCAGTACGGACTTGTGCTCCCACGTACCGTCGCGTATCTATTGGGAGACCACTATAGGCTGCATCCTTTATCCTTAGGAAGCCGTGTCTGCTGCCCTATCGATCGTAATGCACCGAACACAGCATTCGGGAAGACTGACTGCCATACCGTAAAAGGTATTCTGCAGTTTTACGATTGGTTTGGTAATCCTCTCTGCCTATATCTCCAAATAAGTCTATTTTGCTCCTTTTCAGACTCCTTAACGAAAAAGGTCCTCTGAGCTCTTGTCACTTCAAGCTCAATAAAAATTGAAGGCGACTAGAGTCATCTTTTGTTTTTTCTCGACTCTTTAAAATTGAAAAAACAGGTTGTGTCAAAGCGTCTAAAAATTTATTTTAAATCGGAATAACGTCACAAATTCCCCCGTTTATTTTGAGTTGATCAAGTAATCCTCAATCGTGGAAGAAAGTCAATCAAAACCCCATCATTCGCGAAGACTTACGAGTCAACCATCGTTAACTCCGGAAGCGAAGCCATTCCAGACGAAGCAAACTCATTTAACTGGATCAAAGTCCCCTAGGTTGGTTGGAGCAAGCACTCCAACATCCTTAGAGCCTTCGATTACTCCGAACATTTCTGGAATCCCTGCCTCTACAGAAGAAATTTCGTAACAGCAAAAGGACATTACAGCTTATCCTAGTGTGACGGTTAACACTTCTATCGTTGAAATGGCTCCGTCTACGGCTGATTCGGAAGGTGTTACTCCCCAACCGTCTGCTGCTGTAGAACTTACATATTCTTCAGCACTAGAAATATTTTACGAACCTGACGGTCTGCCTATTCCTCCTGGATTGATTGCAATAGAAGAGATTGTGGAAGATCCTCCATCTAGCAATCCAACGCAACTTGGAGCTGGAATCGCCCTATATCCTTCTTCATCAGAGAATATTCACCCACCCTCGGAAGTTCCTGAAGAATCGCTGAGGAATCTTTTGGATAGACTTAATATGTCTGAACAACCGTCAACATCAAGGACTGTGTCACCCAACACAGCAACAGCATAAGCTCCTTCTGCTATTCCGACAATGTTTGTCAACGTACCATCTATCCCAACCAACTTTCATTCACTGGATGGAGTCCATCCTGGGACTATTTCGACAATATGGATTGTTCCCGTTTGCTCGTCCGGAAATATATCTGGAATCTCTTACGTTGAGTCTCGACAAATTGATCCGTCACAAGGTCAATTTGGGCAAACTGGTCCCCAAAGGAAAATTATTCCTTTGAGCACTGGATTACTGTCGTATGGAGGGCCGTATACCCTTTCATTATCTTCCCCAGAAGGACAACCATGCATGAGTTCGCAACAAAATTTGGGTTATGCTGGAATCACAACTAGCGGTTGGGTCCCAGTCCTGTCTCAACAACCAAGAGTTGTATGCTCAATACAACAAAGTTCACCTATGACAAACATCCCCACTACGCTAGCTATTGTGGCAGTATCGCAAGTGAAAGCGTCACCAATTGTATGCCAACCTCAAGTTTCGCAGGTCGCCATACAACAATCTCTTGTACCTCCGACACAACCACGACCACTCACTAGTGGAATGGCACAGGTTCAAATGGCGAACACCAATCCCCATCTTGGTCAAATAGTCAGTGCTGGACAACAGTCCATGGCTTCACAACCATGGCTGGTGCAATACCAACAACCACAATTCCAGCAAACTTACCAAGGATATGAGCAACAAGTCTTTGCAAGTAACAGGCAGCAGTATCAACCATATCATAATGGTTATGCCCATCAACCTTACCAAATTTACCAACATCAAATGCATTATGCTGGTATGCAAAGATCGACTGCTCAAATGATTCCATCTTATCTTGGGTATGCTCAACCAAGCCTGAATCAACAGTTTCCCTTCATGGCAACTCTAGAGTTACCGGATCTAAGTCGACTAACGAACGATCCAATTGCCTACGCCCCTTGGTGGCCGGCAATTCTGCATAAACTTCCGTCGGATATTCCTAAATTTAATGGAAATTCGGGCGAAGACCCATCGAATCATATGATGACCTTTCATCTATGGTGTTCATCAAACACTCTCAATGATGATTCGATTTAGCTTCGCCTCTTTCAGCGCACGCTAACTGATCCAGCAGCAAAATGGTATATCGAACTGCCTAGAGCTTCGTTTGATAACTTCAGTGCCCTAGCTACAACCTTTTTAACCCATTTTCAGTTACCTATCAGGTACAAAATAGGAACTGAGCTGCTTACCAATTTCAAACAAATGATAGCCACTCACATATCTGATCATATTCATGAGTAGTGGCGTTGTCGTAGAATGGTAAAAACATATGTTCCTGATCAACTATTGGCTGAATGGTTTATTAAGTAATTGTTACCCGCTATTACAAAAGATGTAAAGGGGGGAGTCGTCACTGAAGAGCAAGTTATTGCTCGTGCACAATATCTAAACTTGATCTATACTCAGGCTGGCATGCTCTACGATAAAATCCCTGACGCTCCTAGACCAGAATTCTCCGTTCCTCCGCCTCCTAAATCATACAAAGACTCTCATGCCGGCGATGGTGTGATAGGTACGAAAAGCACTAAAATCGCAAAGGCCACATCAAAAAAGGCCTGCACGATTTTGAGTCAAGATGCAAATGAGGAATTTCTAGCCTCGGAAGTAAATTCCGTGTCAACAGACAAAGGCAAAGAAACCAAGCAACCAGGAGGTAAGAAGAAAAAACAAGGGAAGAAGAAAAACCAGGGAGACTCATCTCCTAGAAAATCTTCTGCAAACCCTTCTGAGAATGTGAAACCAAAAACTCCATTTCATATATGTGACGAGGATCACTGGACCAAAGAGTATCCATATAAAGAAGAACTTAGAAATCTTTCAAAAGTTCAAAAACCTCAGTTGTACTTGCAGATCCGTTTCCAAACCCAGGAACAAATCTAGTTGCTAGCGAAAATGCTTCCCCGTCCCAAGTGGTAATGTTGTCAGTCTCGAAGCAACTGAATGATGCTCTAATAACGACAAGGAATAAAGATTATGGGAATCCACAGATGTTGAACAACAAGGATAAAGATCAACCTAGTAGTTCAACAACGACTTCAACAGAAATCGTGCCACCCATCATTCCTGAATTAACAATAAAACCGCCAAAGGGAGTAGTACACAAATCGACGTTTAATCCTCATGCCTGAGCAGCACAACACTGTAACATAGTGGAGGATTTAGCTCAATCGCCATCCGCGATGTCAACCCTTGAGGTACTGCAAAATTGCCCCTCCCAAAAGCAGGCTTTATTATCAACAATAGGTGGGATTGACCCAACAGATTCCAATCTTGTATCTTTTAATCATAAAAGATACGACCCTCAGTTACCAACTCAACTAGCTTTCCTCATTCAAGTGAAATCCCTCAACAAAACTGTTCATAGAACAATTATTGATGAGGGGGCATCCACATGTATCATGTCGATGAGTTGTTTGAAAACTCTGGGGTCTCCGTCTTTTTTGCGATCATCAACAACATTAAAAGCATTTGATGGACGAACATACACCCCGTATGGGATACTAAGTAACTTGCAAGTCGAACTGGGGGGCAAAACAGTAGAAATCGATGTTGAAGTCATC